>OMNN01042524.1:0-10668 GCA_900302755.1 Chromis chromis
TAAACTTTCTTTATAGAGGACTTTTCAAAACAAATGTTACAAAGTGCTTTCCAATAAAAAAATAAAATAAAATACAGCACACAAATACATAATTTAAGAGGGCCCATGATCATTTTATGCACCAGCTTGGTGGATAAAACCATTAATAAAAACATGAGACTATAAAAACATAAAACATAAAACTTAAATAAAATCAGGCACTTTGGCACTGTGTTGGCTGTTGCTTAGGTGGTACAACTAAGTCCATAGTTGTCACACGCTTAAGTTTTCTTTCATAACTTGTAGACTTGTATTTTCTCAGTAGTTGGGAGGACACGACCCCAGAGAGAATCTTTGGTTACACCCAGGACATTAAAAGTTTTCAAATAAATGGATAGACTGAGTATTCAAGTCAAATATTCACATTTTATGTAGCCAGCAATAGCTCGTTCATTACACTTTAATTAAACTTATAAATCCATGGAGTTTGGACAACACAGATTTAATTTTGGTGGACACATCAATCAGGAGACTCTGTTAAATTACTGCATTCTGATGAATGTTTATGCGCCAATTTGTCCATTTCTGCATCACTTTATGGTAGAAAACTCTTTCATTATATGAAATATGTATATGCATGTTTATATATATATTTATTTATTTTTGGTCGGGGGAGTTTTTCCCCTTTTTATTGATAGAGAGAGACAGGGTGAAAGGGGGTATAGAGGAGAGTGAGATGCAGCAAAGGGTCTTGAGCTGGATTCGAACTCATGACCACTGCTGACGACCTGCGCACACATGGTAACGCCTTAACTCATCGAGCTATACGGTGGCCCGATATGCATGTTTTAAAAACATATATTTTTGACTTAGTAGTTAAATAGATTTCTTGTTTGTCTTTAGGTCACTGAACTCTGTAGCAGCCACCCTGCAGCACTGCACAGCTGAGCACCAGGTCAACCTCGTAGACGTGATAAGAAAACACAGTAAGTAGGAACTGATTCTCTTTACAGAAGAACCGGAGGATTGTCCAGTTTAGTTGAAATGAGTCATCCATCTTTTGCTCTTTAGGTTTAGACGACTACGGTTACATAAAAATGATCAACTTCATACGATCAACGGTAAGTCCTGTCTAAAACACCCTTTGCATACTCTGTAAACTCTATGTTTTACATTTTGTAAATATTGTCAACAATGCTTTCACTTTTTGTTGATTATATTTTATCGACAAGAGCATCAGAAAAAAATAACTGCAGAAACATAATCAAGTCATTGCATTACAGCAAGAACAATATTGATATATTTTTTGTCAATAAATCCATGTGTACAGAAATGTAATGCCTCCTGTCTAACTGGGCTGCCTGATGCTCCGTTACCATGGGAGAGTGAAGACTTCCTGCGACCTGTTCTGCAGGACGACCCGCTGCTGCAAACAGGTACAGACACTCCTGAAAGTTTTATTTACACACATTTTAGCTTTTAGTTTTTGAGTGTCCATATCAGCAGATATGTCTGTCATGTTGGGGTTGAGGTTTGTAGCTAATTGACTCTCATGTGCACTGATGTTTGATCAAGTGAAGAATCTGCTCACTCCACAAGACCACCAACAACATATGAACACATTTATACGCTACTGAAAACCCCTCCGGAATGAGCCAGTCTTCCGTGCTGTTATCCAGTATTCCTCCATGGACACGTTGAACATGTAACATATGTGGACCATTAGCAGAACGGCTGCTGCATCACTCGGCTTCCTCTATAATCAATAAAACAGGCTTCACCAGATGTGCAGTGCCATGGTGGTGCATATGCGCACTTGGAGATCCATGCAGCACACGTGAAAATAGATCAGTCTTCTCTTTTGCTCTTTTGGTTAGAAATGGGTCATGAAGTGTCCATATTTTTAAAAAAATCAACCCTCTGAAGCCCAAAACTTGCTGGGGGATTTGAAGGGTGTGTTGTTTTTACAAAACTGCCAAAACTACACCAGATATCAGAGCCAGAAACTGTAAAGCAGAGAGAATCGTTGGATTTTGAACTTTCCAGTGGTCCTTGAACTACTCATCTGTGATGTGGCATTTAGACAGGACACCTAACCTAATCCAAGCTTAAAATCATAATGTTTATATATTATGCATTTATCTTAAACAAAAATCCCTTAATTGTACATTTTTGCTTTAGCCAGATTCTGTAAATTGAAAAACATTCTGTGCTCATTGATGCAGCCCAGAAGACATTATTGACTCAGTTAACTCACAAAAGTTCAGGGAGTTTTAGGCTCAACTGGGTTTAACTGCAGGCAGTGTTTACACAGAGCAGGTAGAGGATGGAAGCCAATTAAAAATGAAATTAGTAAAATATCTATAGTATGTAGAGTCACAGTTTTTTTCTAGTATTGGAAACACCTGTAGACACTTGGAAATCAAAGAAATTAAACTTTTGCTTTTTTAAGGTTCATGGCATCTTAATTTTGTTATATTGCATAGAAGACATTTTTAGGTTCCCTCTACTTCTAGTCATGGTTGTGCTGTTTCCATAGAGGTCCAGGACTTTGTGTTGCAGTGAAAAAACGAGCCCACAGTTAGTAAATGTGACAGGACGACAACTTTATATCAAACAGGGCTTCCAAATTGAGATCTTGAGCATTCTGTCGGCAGTTATTTTGCCAATATCAGCTGGTGGTTGCTTAACTTTGTGCCTTACAGACTCTACTTATGTCTGTAGATGTTAACTTATCTATCAAGTTCCACAGCACTGTGCAGGGCCTAAAAACTGAAGATGCACCGATACCAAAAAGAGTGCTCACCATCTTGTTATGCCTGCAGTTGCACTGCAGGTGTAGCCAGTAAAATGGTTAATTCCATGGAAGATCCGCTCCGCATAGGTTACATGTTCAAAGTTATGTTTATATGTCTATTTGTGTCTGTACTTTTATATGTGTACTTGTTCCTGTTGGTGCCTCTTGACCAGGTCATGTTTGTAAATTAGAACTGGTTCTCAAACATTTTGATCTGGTAAAATAAAGGTTTAAAAAAAACTAAAAAAAAACTAGCCAAAGCACAAGTCTGGCCTAAGCATACCATAGGGGAGAAAGGAAAATACCAGTGAATATTATTGCATATCTTTCACAACATTACTGATCTTAATCCTCTGGCTTTCTTGCTTTTATGCTTCCACCTCCTGGATGTTTCACTAACAATGCCGCAAGATAATTACATTGATATATTCAGTAATTATGTGTCTCTTAGACCTTATTCATCCTGTCTTTTGGGTGCAGTGCCTGTGGAAACGGGTCTTTGTGTGGCTGTTGAATGACTCCAGAAACCTCTAGATAGAAGCTCTCTGATGATGCTTCATTGATATATTGATATTGCACTGTGCTCAGTTTGTGTGGCTGTACAAAAGAGAAGTGGCTGTTTTACCAAATCTTAGCAGGAATGAAACAAACAAAAGCAGCACCCATTTGTCGTGTGTTAGTTATTGTTAGCAACAGGCCTGATGACTGTTGTTTTTATTGGTTGCATTTTGTTAAAACCCACTGGAGACTCTTTAAAACCTCTCATACAATTTAAAATTGGAATGTAGGAGGGTTCATTTCACTTTACTTCATTCCACATATTTCCACTTCTTTGTACTTTGCCATGCTGCAGCTATTCACCATATAAATACGTGTATCTGTTGGTCTCACCCTGTATGTTTCCATCAGACCCTGAGGAGCTCTGTAGCAGCGAGGGCCCGTCGTCGGGACCCAATCCCCATGATGCACTGCTGCACAGGGCTCAGGCTGCTGAGGAACGAGCTCGATGTTCAGAGGAGGCGCTGGCCAGAGCCATGGACGACCTGCACAAACTCAAGTCAGTCACTTTTCCGCATTTAACAAGAAACAAACTAACAGGATGACTATTTTTCATCAATACTGGGCTATTTCTTCTTCATTTTCATGTTCTCAAGGGCTTGTACTGTACGTAGTGTGACGCTTTGCCTCTGCATTACCCTCCTGGGGCCAGCAGGGGGACACAGTGAACTCAGTATCGCAGAAACATTAACTAGAGTACCTTGTGGAAGAAGTTTGGAGGAAGGGGAAAGATAAAAAAAAAAGGGAAGGGAAAATTCCACTGCAGCATTGGAGGTTAAAGTGAGGAGGGGAGGTAGGTACGGGGGCAATAAGGGAAAATTACAGAAAGAGAGAGGATGGGGAGGAGGGTGTGCGTGGGGAAGAGAGTTAGAAAGATGAATGCCTCCCATCTCCTCCATTTACTGCTTCGCCCTGCGTGAAGGCTGTGTGTGCTTTCTACTTTCTGGTCGCTGCTTTTGTCCTACGTCCTAATGTAAGAAGTTAACCGCAGACCCGTCTGGTGTTCTTTTCAGGCTGCTGGCTCAGGGTTTGGTGCTGAATGCAGAAACGAGCAAATCTGGCAACCTGGGGACTGTGGCCGAGCTCCGGGAGGACGAGGACGAGGCCTACTTTAGCTCCTACGGACATTATGGCATCCACGAGGAGATGCTGAAGGTCTGAGTTGTAAAAAAAAACACACACACACGTATACAGACTGAGCAGACGTGCAGCTTTCATTACAGTCCTGTGAGTCAGGTGCAGAAGTATCTACAAAGTAAAAGGCAGGTTCATCAGATTCTGATGTAAATGAAAGTGATCGTCTTTCTCTAATTTTCTCAAAAGTGACAAATCAGCAATAAGCTCTCGTGTGAAACGCTGCACGCATGCTGGAAACCCGGAAATTAATTTTTACACTCCTTAAGCACAGAAACCTGAAAGTGTCAGCAAGCTGATGGGTGTGTAGTTCGTCTCTCGCTCCACCCTGTTCGTTCTACTCACCGCAGTGCTCAGACTTGTTCCCGTTGGCCGTCCTGATTGGTGCCGAGCGCTGTTAAGTTTTGCGTCATGTGTGTGTGCGTCAGGCTGTAAAAACTCCATCAGAGCCTCCGGAGGGGGCCGAGGACACGTGACGGAGGCCTTTGCGGTAGAATGTTGTCAAGAGTGTGACGGGTCGGCGTGGAGTGCATCACCTATGACGCAGCCTGTGTGCGTTAGGAAACATTTCAAACAGAGTGGCGTGGTTTCTTAGTCTCCTCAGTTAGATGTAAAATGTTTCAAAGATAACAACCATAGGGAAAGATTTAGGTATCAAAATGGACCTTTACAAAAAAAAAAAAGATTGTATTCAACATTACAAAAGTAACTTTGTGCAAAAATTCAATGTGAAAATGCATCATTAAAGAGCATCCTCTAAGTCAGTGACAGTCAGACTACAGCTACTCTATTGATTTTGTGATTTCATTGGCAACCCAGATTCTTTCTTGTCTGCACCACAGAAAACCCACCCAGGAATTAGCCTGATTCTTTAACCCTGTGAGCATTTACACTCACAGTATTAGTTTAATTAATAAAAGAAATCAGTATGATAAAGTAAACCTGCTTTACTCTGCAGGAACTCAATCAGCCTGGGTTTCGGTAGAGACTCTTGTGGTTCAAATTGAGACTGAATATTTATGTTTTTAAGAGTACTTTTGCAGAAATGTCAGTATATTTTCAAACTGCCAGAGCTGACGAATTAATTGCAGTAAAATGTAAATGTCTGATCTGCAGGTCAAACCGTGTCTGCACTGCTTACTACCAAAGTCCTTAAGCCTCATGAAAGACTTAATATAATCAGTCGTAAACTATAGACAACGTAATATTTATTTTGAAATTGCATCTTAAAAAAAGGTCTATTTTTACTACCCACACACCAGATATTGAAGTATACCATAGCTGTTGTGTGTATTTTTAGAAAAATCACATCATGATGTGGGAAAAAAATCTAAAAGCATGAAGTTCAATCCTTTTCAAACATAGAGGAACTGATATATCAATAACTCAAATGTATCAGTTGTGGTCACAATATTTTGTTGTCAGGGTGTAGTACTATTTGATAAATAATCATATAATAATTTATAATAATCTAACCTCTATTGATCCCCTTGGGGAAATTCCTTCTCTGCATTGACCCATCCTATTCAAAGTTAACCTTAACTATACATACTAGGAGCAGTCAGGGTTTAAGGGCCTTGCTCAAGGGCCCACAGTGGTGGTGACTGGGACAAGCGGTCGCTCTCACTTTCCCACCTCAACCTCTTTCCTGTCCGGGGACTCGAACCTGCGACCAACCGGTTACAAGTTCGCTTCACAAACCACTAGGCCACCACTGGCCCAATTAATTATTGAAGTTCACTTTTGACACAGATGCACGGTTAAGTTGTGGCTTATTTCTAAGGTTATGTCATCACTGTTACTACAGCGGCAAGTTTCAATACATGAGTCAACTATAACCAAAAAACCATCAAATGTTTGACTTTATGAATAGTTCATCAGGTTACATCTCTTTTATTTACAAGAATAGCATTTCAATACTCCTATCTAATCTAATATCTTGTTATCAGTCTAAAGGCAGACCATCAGCCAGCAGTCTAATTAAGCCATTTTTAAAGTAAATGTTTTGCAGCTTGACTTTGGACTCTACTACTGATGTACTCCAGCATTAATAGTGATAAATGAGGTATACAGGCATAAATAAGTTATTTTTATTGTGTTGTTGTAACCTGTTCACCTGCTTCAAAACAACATCCATAGAAAGGTTATTTTGCTACCTATACATATAGACTAGACAGAAAAATACGTTCATTTCTCTGTGCTGCTTAAAGACCACCAGCAGCTGCCAGAAGTTTTTAAGGTGGAATATTTTCTTGCACATTTCTCAGCGCATGAGTTGACCTCTTGAATCAATAAGCATGTCTTATACGTCAATAGGACAACTCTGATCAGCTGTTTTTATTGGCTGTCTTGCTTGACATTAGCTTTAGTGATGATTGGATCATCTAGCGCTTAAAAAAAAAGTTAATTTCAGTATATTATGCAAACTGCAAATGTTGAATTTCCTCATTTCAAGAAAAAAAAAGGATTTTGGGAAATTAATTAGTGTCTTAAAACCTGCATTATAGATGATTAAAGGATTGAAGCTTATTTGAATGTTCTATAAGACATAAATGAACAGTGAGTGACTCGTTGGTCATCATATCCAAAATTGCTAATGTTAAAAACGTTCTTTTCGCAAATAAAAAGCACAAAAGCACAAGTCCAGATCCTCCCTTACTTCCACTGTACACTGCACGGAAGCATCTTACTGTAATTTTAATAGATTCCGTAGCTTTTCCCCCAGAGAGCAGGAGCTGGGATCTGTGGGCAGATTTGAGTGGCAGGTTAATTAGCGAGTCCTGACCTGACCTCCGCTAGGAAAATACCACAGTCCCTTCCAGTTGTATTTATCCCACAGATCTGCTCTGTAATTTCCAGGAATCCACCACAGTCTGTCATGATGTGTTGTTATCTGTATGGAAAAAGCTTTCCATGCCACACTTGGAGATTTTTTTTTCTTATTTGAGGAGCAATAAAACCAAATTAGCTTTACAGCATAAGCATCCTAATACAAGATGTCAAACAACTTGTAGAACACATGTCTGAAAATTAGTAGATCGGTAGTAGTTTCATTTGAAAATTTCCTGCACTCTGATGAATTTTGAAGCACCAGTTTATGCCTTTGCTGCATCAATGTATGTCAGAAATGTCCTTTTTTATATATAAAGGGAAACACAAAATTCAGGAACCAGGGGACAGTTCAAGATTTAATGGAGTATATATGGATCTAAATACATTTTCAGTGGTTGTATGACCTCAAACGTCATGTTTTGAGAGTAGAAACAGACCTTTTCTCTTTACAAATGAAAAAATAGTGACTCTACACACTATACGTATTGAAATACTGACATTTTGAGTTTGTTTCCATGCTTGTCTCTGTTCTGTTTAAAAACGGCCTGCAGTTCTGCCCAAAAGTCCCTGAATTTTTGTGATGTGCCATTCAGTGGCAGCTGAGTCACTAATGGCTTCATGGTTGCACCAAGGAGCGCAAATTTTTGGTTAACTTTTTGGTTTTTTTTTTGGTTAACTTTTAAATGAGATGTAGGATAAAGTGATTTTGATGAATGTTGTGATTTTAAGCTTCTAGTAAAAACAGACCTAGCATTGCTGCATCTGTCTTTTTCCCTTTAGATGTTTTTCTGAAGACATATACTTTGCGCCTGGTCTTCCATAATTCAAGCAGAGGCGGTAATCTGTATTGTTTTCAGTGTGGTGTTCTTTATTTTTGAATGTTCTCTCCACAGGATAAAGTGCGCACAGAGAGCTACCGCGACTTCATGTACCGCAACCCTGAAGTGTTCAGAGAAAAGGTGAGCCAAGTGCACGTGCATGCTTTATTATGTGTACAGCAACATACAGCAAGGCCCATTAACAGGAGCAGGCGTGTGCATTTTCCAGAAAAGACATTAATAAGGCGATGGCGTCTGATTTCCAAAGACAGCGTGACTTTATTAGCGCCTCAAATGTCGACTGCAGAGTCCTGATAACAGACACGCAATCTGCCACCAAAACCCATAACACCCCTCCCTCCAAAAACCCTTTCCGACTCGCCCCCCACATCCCTCTTCTTTCCATCGCCTTTAGTTGCAGCAAGCACTGGCCTGTATCATGACCATCCATTACATGGGTGGCTGCTGGTTAGTGCCGGGATGAGGCTGTAGAGCAGGGAGGCAGGTTGTGGTGATGGGAACGTACATTATCGCTGTCAGCTCCGAGCAGTCGCCACAGAGGCAAGTGTCTCCTTCTACAGTAGCCTGGATGGAAAAACAAAGCCGGATGTTCTCGTTTCAGATGGAGGAAAGAGTTGTGTTGTGTCAGCAGTGTGTTGGCGGCCCTCTGTGAACCCATAAAGACAGCAGGGAGCTGCCTTAAATAGAGACACAGATAAACGCAGTGTTACATATGGATGTTTGTACGGGAGCTGCAGCCACGTCTCGGTCATTTAACAGCAGTCGGAGGCGAAGATGAACAAATTAAGTGCAACCTATGGAAACTTGAAATAGAGGTGATTAAACATTTATGACAACAGTGGCAAAAAGAAAAGAAACGACTTTGAAAACCAAGCCGCTGATGACTTAGAACAAACTCATAATACCAAACATACATAACATAAATGCGAATAACAGGTGTTAACACCGGGGCTTTACTTGTCATACAAATAACTGCGATTAACAAGTTAATTCTCTTATTAGCTTTAGATTATTGAATTAGCATTCCTGAATGCCACCTTTCTGCTGCATCACCAACAAATTGCTTCCTCCAAGCTACTGGGCTCATTTCAAATTTCCTAAAACCAAAATCTGCCCTCAGCAGGGCTGCGGTGTTTGATTTTGGAACTAAACCCATGACATTAATGTTGATACATGCTCTTCGGTTGAATATTCAAACTTAAGCATTTGGAAATTAACAGTTGTTGCTATTAAACCACAGAAGAAGAAGGTGCAAAGATGGAAAACCGTGTAGTAAAAGGGACTGAAACACGACGTATCTAATGGTTTAATGCAGCTGTTTTTATACAAGTGAGTGGAAATGATTTTAGTAATTATGCAAAATGATTGCGGTCAGTTCAGGCGATTATGTAATATTGTGACTGGCCTAGTTAATACAGACGGTATAGCAGCTTGAGGTGACTTGTTGAGTTCTTTTTGGTTGCTGTTTATGTGCAATATAACAAAGTAGCTACTGATGCAATAAATCAATAAAAAAAACTTGCCCACAGGTGTTACCAATACTGAAAAAAATAGTGACTCTACATGCTATACATATTTAAATACTTACATTTTGAGTTTGTTTCCATGCTTGTCTCCTGTCTGTTCCGTTTAAAAACAGCCTGCAGTTCCGCCCATTTTTGTGACGTGACATTCAGTGGCAGCTGAGTCACTAATGGCTTCATGGTTGCACCAAGGAGCGCAAATTTTGTTTGTTTTTTACAGAATCTAGTCAGAGCAAGCAGTTACTTTTGGTTAACTTTTAAATGAGATGTAGGATAAAGGGATTTTGATGAAATATCATGGTTTGGTAACTTCTCAGTTAGAATGACAGGTCACAGATGAGCACCTTCAGACAGCTCGATATCCAATGATTCTTTCTCTTTGTACAATTTCTGTCTTTGACAAATGGTGTAATTTTGTCAATTTGTTTGACGGCAGAGTGTCTTTCAAACACACTGCGTTATTTTGGGAGTCAGACGGTTAAGGGATCATATTTAAACCCTGAAACTGCACGAAGATCTCCTGAACCTTCCTACCTGTGAACCCTGAGCTAATTTCTGATACCCTGATACTTCAATCACACCGCTCCCCTCTTTCCCTGCAGGTGGTGCTTGATGTGGGCTGTGGAACCGGAATACTGTCCATGTTTGCTGCCAGAGCTGGAGCCAAAAAGGTCATAGCAGTCGACCAATCGGAAATCATCTATCAGGCCATGGACATCGTCAGGTGAGACGCACTGACGACAGAAACAATTTAATTTATGGCTCACATTTTTACCTCTGCCAAGCGCGAAGCGGAGGTTATGTTTTTGCCGGCGTTTGTCTGTCTGTTTGTTAGCAAGATAACTTGGAAAAATTATGAACGGATTTTGATGAAATTTTCAGGAAATGTTGATAATGTGCCAAGGAACAGGTGATTAAATTTTGGTATATTCGTCATTAATTAGACCCCAACATCCATCGCAGTGGCTCAATTTTTACATTTTAGCGCCTCACACCCCACCCTACC
>OMNN01042532.1:0-13988 GCA_900302755.1 Chromis chromis
ATTCAGTGAATTGAGGTGGAATGATGCAGTTGTATATATGCTTGGAAGTGTATCAACTAGCTGAATAACTAAGAATTTAATAAGATTTTTTGGGGGGCAGTGGTGGCCTAGTGGTTTGTGAAGCCAACTTGTATTTTTAAAGTTTTTTAAAGTTGTTGAACATTACAGTATTCCACCATTTTAAGATATTTTTTCTGGCACCCTTGCTGCCAGATTTTCAGTTTTCTTTCTTTCTTTCTTTCTTTCTTTCTTTCTTTCTTTCTTTCTTTCTTTCTTTTACAGGGTAGCTGTTGCAGAGATTACTGAATTGCGATCAGTCAATAGGGAAACTATGAGGTTGTATGAAACTGTGGGGAGCGGCTTGAATTCTGTAGCAGCTGGCAAAACACAAGAGAGATAAAAAATATTGTGAGTCATACCTAAAAAAATACTCTTAATTTAGAAAAAATATGAGGCTCTCTTTTATTTGTGATTGGAGGAAAGATACTAAAATATCTGTACATTGCTGGAGGGAAAATTTGTTTTTGTTGACTGCTGCATTATATATTAAGTCAAAACAAGATTCTCTGCAACATTTCCAGCGAAATGCATCTGAATAAGGGTTTCTCAGCTTAGGCACATTAGATATCCAATAATATTATGCTTGGCCAAAATCACCATCATTTCCACGATTTTCTTTTTTCTATTTTGCACATTTTTCAAAGGGTGAGGAACGATGCTCCAGCTGTGTTTTCACCGGAACCGGAGAAACGACCATCCCGGAAAGGGAACCGTGAACAAAATGAGGAGGTGTTTTTGAACATTTGGCAGAAAACAGCGCTCCTGTAGTCTCGTCCTGCGCCGGAAGAGAACACGAAGAGCTCCCCGAGTGAAGAGGCAGGTTTTTGAAATCCTCCAAAAAGGCAGCCGGTGAGTTCAAACCCAGCGGAGAGCTCCTGCTAAAAGGCTAATGTTATGTAATTTCACATCTGAGCTGAACCAGCGGCCATGCAGTCGTTCAAATATCCGGTCTTGAAGCAGGCGTTAAGGCGTTTGTGTTTTCACTTTAGCAGCAGGGTGAGTGACTGAGTGGACCTCTTGGTTTAGCTTGGTTTGGTTAAATAGTCAGCATGTAAATATAAAGATAAAAGCCTGCAGGTGCCGGACTTCTTTCAGGTGCTAAAGCTAAAGCTAGCTAGCTGTATTTTAACCAGAGCTGCAGTGGCGACTTGATTTTAATGTTTATTCTTTAGCTATAAATATACAGACGACATATTAGTGACCGACAAATGAACCCACAGTTACAACACATTAACCAGCGTCAATAGTCTGGTTTCTACACATTGCATCACCAACTGCTTGCAAACATTTGCTACCTTATAAAGGCGTCACTTTATATGTAATTTGGTAAATGAGTGTAAAATGTGTTTGAAAACACCTGAGCTCGAGCTCAGTGTCGCTGTGCGCGTGACTTTTACGACTGATAAACACGAGCTTCTGATTCACCAGTTAAGGGGAACTCAAGGGAAACTTGTCTAACTGGTCTGATGTGGTCCGTTTGTGCATTTCATTAAATATAATAGAGGTTTGTCATATCAGAAACTGTGCATTGGAGACTCACGAGAACAGTCTAGTCCAGATTTGATCGGCCCATATGCTATGATTTTAGATCTGAACCTGGACTAATGTGGTCTTGGTGGGAAAAAGCAGTTAAATCTCTACTTTTTGCATTTTCAAATATGGATTAAAGGCCCGACAACTGTGTTTTAAAGAATTTTTAGCCTCTATGGGACAATCTAGTCCAGACTTGACCAGCCAGTGTGTAGTGGTTTTAGATCTAGGCCTGGTCTAATGTGGTCCAGATGCAAAAAGCATCTAGCACATATTTGCCCCATTTGAGCATAGTGTTTTGTTGTTTTTTTGTTTTTGGGTAGGGTAAGGGTAGTAAGATTTTTATTTACTTAACACTGGTGTGAACTTTAAATTTAAGTCTGGGAAAACACAAAGATTTCTAACTTTGCTTTCAGTTGTAATCCTTGTGAGTGTTGCTAAATGTAGTGATTTCTGTCATGTATATGTTTAGTTATGTTTAGTAGGTTAATAACTACATCTCACTAAGGCTTTGTCAACATGTACAGTTATTTTTTTTAAAACAGGGTTTATCCTCCTGTGTTCTCTAAAAAAAATCTGTCCACATGAAAACACAAATATACAGCAACAGGCGGTGATACAACCCAAACTATACAGCTACATTGGCCAATCTGAAACCTGAAAACAAGCTATTACCAGTTCCAGTGGGCTACCAGCAATCAAGGAACGAGGAAATCACATGCATAGACTAATTCTGATGTGCCTGTTCATCAATATAGTGGAACATGAACTGTACATTCATGTGTAAATATAAGTCCTGTTAGCAGCTAACATCACCATTGTACAAAATCACCTAATGCAAACAAAGAAGATAACGGCACACACGGACTCTCACAAATCAAAAACCAGTTTTTCCCTGCATACACTACAAACAGTTTCTGAATATCTTCTAGCTGGAATGAGTTTTCTAAAAGCTTCATTTTCAGTAACCTAAAACTGCACTTGTGTGGACAAAAGGCCAAAAGCACTTAAAATAAAACGTTATTTTTATTTTTTTAAATTACCCCAGTACGTGTGAACAAGGCTTTAAAACATCAAGATCAGTGTGGTGACCACTTGTAGGAAATGCAAGTCAGCAGCCCTCCTTTTTCCTTTTAGTGCTTCCTTTCAGGTTTTGCTTACTGTTGTGTAAAATCCACTTCCTCACAACTCAGAGCCAACAGTTTGGGGATTTTCCTGAGTTACACTGTACAAGCCAGCAGATCCTGAACAAGCAAAACATCTTCACTCACTTGTACAAACTTGTGTGTTGTGTGACGTTTTTCTTACCCTCTTCGTTTTTTTATGGTGAATCACACAGAGCTAAGCTTATTCTCATGACTCTTCTCAAGGCTTTGCACAACCCTCCTCCTTGTATTTATTCGCTTCATTTGGTAGTCCGGTTGAGCTTCACAAACTGCTCAAGTCGAACTTTCTGTGCCTACTGATGTATTTTTCTTTACGGTCAGTTCCTGCCCTAACCACAGTTATTCATAGGTTTGCACCTTGTGGCGGTCTTGCTACGTTTGCTTTCATTTCTTTGCTTCATTTTGTGGAATAGTGAAAAATAAACTCACCAGTGTTGGATTCTAAATAGTTTAATAAGGCTTATAAGGGAGACACATTTTTGCATAAAATTCTTGCTGCTGCAGCTTTAAACATCACGGTAAGCCGAGCAGTTCTCCTCACTCACTGAATCATGCTCTGCTTGTCCTTTTGAAGGTGCTTCTGAGAGGCATGAATGACTTTGCAGTTCTCAACACAGGGCGCAAGATGCCCCTCCTCGGACTGGGAACATGGAAGAGTGAGCCAGGAAAGGTAGAGGCTGCACTTACATCATCTTGTTTTTTAGTTGTTTGAGACTTCTTTCAAAAAATGTCTTTCTTAATGATGTAAAACAACAACACAGCATTAAGCTTCCAAGTTATCTGTTTGCCATTTTCTTTTTCTTTGTACTCCATCAAAATACAGAAATACATGTGTAACATCACTGCATTAATCAATATTTTTATGATAACAATGGATCAAATTACCATGTGCAATCACTAGACTGCAGCTCTCTTGGCTCTGTGGTGTGTTTGTACTTCTTACAGCTTATTATTTTTGTTTGTACAACAATGCAGCTTTTAATGTTTTAATATTATGGCCTTCATCAACAGTTTCCACCCACAGCAGGCAGCTGTTTACAGTCAAAAGCTCTAAAAACACACTCTACATTCACTGTATAGCTTTGTAAAGTTGTATATTGTATTGGTAACATCTGTGGGCACTTGGAAGAATATTGAATATACTGATTTCAGGTTTTTAAATTTTTGTAAAACAAATAATCAAAGAAATTCAACTTTAGTTTCTCTCTCTTTTTAAAAAAAAATCATTTATGGCATTATAACATTTAGACATATTTAAGTTCTCTCTGCTTCTGGCTATGGTTGTGCTGTTTCCATAGAGGTGCAGGACTTTATATTGATTAAAAATGAGCCCACAGTGAGTAAAAATGTGACAAGAACTAAAAAAAACACCCCTAAGAAAAAAGTCAGTTATGCTGCTTTATGCATTTGACAAAGACCCATGCAACTGTTTAATATTATTCATGCCACCATTACGATGTGTATATGTGTAAATGAGAGGCATATTGTAAAAGATAGAAAGCACTATATACAGTATGTGCCGACCATTCACCTTTTATTGCCACCTGTCTTCAATATCAAAATGTGTACTCAGTGACGCTAATTTTTAATGCCTGCAAACAGGTACAACGTTTCAAGTTAGCTTTTTAATAATAACTGCTGTTCTACCCCCCTTCTCCCTTTACAGGTAAAACAAGCAGTTGTTTGGGCGCTGGAGGCTGGTTATCGCCACATTGACTGTGCAGCCATCTATGGCAACGAGGTTGAAATTGGAGAAGCCCTACAGGAGACGCTCGGCCCCAACAAGGTGAAACACTTTCGCCAAATTGTATTACAAGCTCAAAATTCCAGTAAAAATGTTTCATGTCCTCTAATACAGAATACAGGATGGCTTTTAAGAGTGATGTATACTAGAGCTCAGTCATTAGCTAGATCAGGGGTGCCCAACCCTGGTCCTCGAGGGCCACTATCCTGCATGTTTTAGGATCGTTATCAAGCTTCTGCAGAGCTTGATGATGAGCTAAAATTGCCCTCGAGGACCAGGATTGGGCACCCCTGAGCTAGATGTTAAGATCTCTCTTTCAGATTTCACTGTCCAGCCCTGAAATTCCTTGTGTTCATTAACAATCATACCTGACATGTTGTCTAGCCCCTGAGACGAGAGGACGTCTTCATCACATCCAAGCTGTGGAACACCCGGCATCACCCGGAGGATGTGGAGCCGTCCCTCCTGAAGACCCTGAAGGACTTGAAGCTGGAGTACCTGGACCTCTACCTCATCCACTGGCCCTATGCCTTCCAGTGAGCTCAACCTCCACCAAGGTCTAATAACAAGATGATTAACTCGTTACCCTGAGAAAACCAGCTTTTTTTCTCAAGTTAACGAGCTGATTAACAAGTAGTCAATTGGTGCTGTAGTAAACGTAAAAATGAGATTTTAAGGTGATTTTAAGTTATATTAAATTGCTAAATGTCAAAAAACGTTTGTAAACCTTTACCTGAAACCCGAAAATTAACCCATATTTCAAAGCAGGAAACCCACTTGACTCTGTCTTTTTATTCCCCAGACGAGGAGATGTTCCTTTCCCCAAAACTGAGGATGGAACCTTGTTGTACGATGACACTGACTACAAGCTGACCTGGGCTGCCATGGAGAAGCTGGTGGAGAAGGGCCACGTCCGATCCATCGGCCTGTCTAACTTCAACAGCAAGCAGATTGATGACATCCTGTCAGTCGCCAGCATCAAACCAACTGTTCTGCAGGTACGGGATGTTTGTGATGATGATGGAGATACCTGTAAGATGCCTGAAGTGACACTGGTTTTTCTGTGTATGTGATGGGCAGGTAGAGAGCCACCCCTACCTGGCACAGGTGGAGCTGCTGGCCCACTGTCGGGATCGGGGCCTGGTGATGACGGCCTACAGCCCACTAGGTTCTCCTGACCGGGCCTGGAAACACCCGGATGAACCTGTTCTGCTCGAGGAGCCTGCGATCGCTGCCCTCGCAGAGAAATATAAAAAGTCCCCTGCTCAGATTATCCTGAGGTGATTTTACTCTTCAAGTCATCTGTGAACTCTTTAAAGATTTCTTTAGATTTAAAAAAAAAAAAAAGTCTGTTAAGATTTAAAATGTAACCCTTTGAATTCCAAAATCTGCCAGTGGGTATTGTTTGGGTTTGGCATTTTATCTTTTAAAAAATTGCCAAAATTACGCCATTTATCGTCGAGTTTTCAGCTTTCTGACTGTGTGGATTAACTTCAGTAACTGGACAGTTTATTCACATACCCATGATGGAGGTACTTGGTTGTTCTAAATGAAAACTGTGGGTAAAGAGCTTGTAGCAAGTTTTTTATGTAACCACCAATAACTGAAAGGATAAACAGCCTCACAGGACCACACAAATGTAACTTTAAGCATATCAGTGGCCACCCTCCACTTGTGATTTTTAGCCTTCATTTCATCCAATACAATAATAGAACATATAACTTAGTACATATAACTAATAATATTTTACATGACATTTCAGGCAAATTTGGTAGCATTTCTTTGTATGTAGTTGCCTGATAAATAAGGGTCCTCATCAAAACATTTTTTTATTTCATATTACCAGATTTGTCACAAAAAAAAAATAAAATCCTCATTTCAGTCAGATCCTATTTCAAGTTCATCAAAATAAGACTCGGTGACATGCTTTTACAATTCGCACTACAATGTGCATAACTCTTCGGCAACCTCACATGTCAACACAAATCTCTTGTCTTCCCAGGTGGCAGACCCAACGAGGAGTGGTAACAATCCCCAAGAGTGTGACAGAATCCCGTATCAAAGAGAACATTCAGGTGAAGGGAAAGTTTTAGTCACAGCAATCCATTTCTGCTTCATAAAACTTTTTCAGATAACCTGCTTTAATAAGTTAGTAGTTTTTTTTCCTGCTAATACGTGAAGCTAATTACAAAGTGTGCAGGTTTGTTGATATTTGTGGTTCCACTCTAGTTTAAAATTGTAAAATACAATATGTTGTGTTGGCTGCGAAGTTTTAATTAGTTTTTGTTTGTTGTCAGGTGTTTGACTTTACCCTTGAAGCAGAGGAAATGAAAAGTATCACAGCACTGACTAAAGGCTGGCGCTACATTGTACCAATGATTGAAGTAAGTGGGCTATTATGGACTTTCTATGATGGTTAGTACTGATAGTGTTATATTATAGTTTTGTTTAGTTTTCTCTCTGAAGCTTTATTTAGCCTGACAAAGAAAAATTAATATTAAAATTTAAATAGCCAGGACATGGGCACAAAATGTTAGTTTTTGGAAGTTTTAACTAAATAAAAAATATGAGTATCGGTTCTGAAAGACACACACTGGATAAGCCTTTCTCAGACAGTTAGGCTGGATCACAAAAAGGATTTTTTGCTGGTTCAGAATGGGTAGTGCATGTACAGTAAAGGGAATGAGTGTGTGTTACCTTTTTTTTTGACAGAAATCTCTGCATTTTCATGCTATTTGTGATCGTTGAATAAACATGTCTACTATGCCGGATGAAACATAACCACAATTAACAAAAACTAGTTAAAAATTCTCAATTGTTATAATTTCAGTACTGGTGAGTTTCCTATTTTCAGTAAAACTCTTGGCAAAAGCAGTGAGTGTTAATGTAAGCTCAACAGAGTGGCTTTGAAAAACAGGCAAGATTAACAGGTGTACATGAAGTTGTTAATGAAAAGCAGACGATAAAATATGCCGACTTTGGTTTTCAATCTTGCAGGTGGAAGGAAAGCGTGTTCCCAGGGATGCAGGACATCCTTACTACCCTTTCAACGACCCGTACTGACAACTCACACTACACCCTGAATTTGTGCCTTCAACAGCCCCATCAACACGACTTCACCCTCTCACACCACTGATAAATGTTCCTGGATCCTGCCATTGCAGTTTGTCTTTAGCTTTGGTTGAATCCTGCACTTATTATTAGAACATTTCAAGTTACTGTTGGTGATGGAGACGGGAAAATCTGGTGTGACTGTATACATACTGTATGTGTTATTTTTTAAATAAACATTTTGTTACTTCCCTTCCAAGTGTCTATTTATTTTTTGTTGGGTGACTCTGCATTTTGTGGGTCACCTAACATAAGTCACTTCTTCTGAATACTCAGCTCACATTACAACATCGACATTGCGATATTTTGTATTTATATTACAGTCAACCATGTTCATTTAATTGTCTTTGACATTTAATTAATTTAAGTGTAATAAGAAATATTAATAATACATTAATTATGCAGTCCTACAACTGACACATTTCTTTTTTGCAACCAAATCATCTTTTCTGATGTTTCTTTCCTGCTTCTCACTTACTTGTCCGTGCACATGTGGAGCCTGAATGTCAACAAACTCAATGTCTTGTAAACAAATTTTAAAAACCTCAGTGTATCCAAGAACCCTTAAACCGGAGTAAATGATGTTTCGATTGGTCATGGAAAAATGGGAACTGTGCAAGTTTGTATCACACATCACACTTGCTGCGATGTGACTACTGGGCAAACTGCAATGTCACTGTGAAATGAAATATTGTACAGACCTAATACTCAAGGTATTGAAATCAACAGTGAATATTGATCATATTTATATGTATTGTGATAGAGGTAAGGCCATGAAAGTGTTTTACTGCTTTACAAGAGGAAGCATGGATACTTTACATGATTGTACAGGCAAGGTGGAGGCTGCCATCCCCTTCACATCTCATAATGAATTCATAAAGTAATCCGGTTCATACAGAGGCTTAAAATTACACGATTTAAATCTGAAAATCTTAAGTGTTGTCCTGCCCTAAGAGATTCATGATAAAGAGTAGCACTTGAAATCTTTATGGCACGTTTTATAGTTGATAAACGATATAAAATATTTCTCCCTGTGGTAGAAAAATAGTATTTAAATATGTATAAAACTAAATAAGAAGGAGATGACAAAGTGTCCAGTATACCAGCTGTTTACATACAGTGGTGGCCTCGCATCTCCTGCAGCATTTCCTCTAAGGCTTCCTCCGTCGTCAGTCTGGGAGATCTGTGTTTGCGAATGCACTGTGGAAAGATAGAAGAAATGTGGATTATCTAAAGGTTTTGAAGATATTAACAGTTTTTGATTTTGGGATTTAATACCAATTTAAAGCACTATTAGTTCTTAAATGTAATCTTACTGTTATATCTCAGTCAGACAGTCATACTAAAAGCCCCATCATGCAGAGACATAAACATAGTCCCTCTTCTGTAGTTATTTTCTCTGCTGAACTAAAAGCTCAGTGAATATACACTACCTCCTTGGTGTCCTCCAGCCTTGTGTATCTGTAGTTTGGTGGTTCCAGGCTCTTCACCAGGCTGGAGTGCAGATGTCGGCTGCTTTCAATGAACCGCCTCGTCAGGGCGAGCTGCTGTTTCAGCATCTCATTGAGAGCAAATACAGCTGGATCGAAGGAGCTGATGGCTGATGGAGGGACACATAAAAAAATGAAAATAAATCACTGCTACAGCTGTAAAATCTAAATCTTTGCAGGTTGTATAGCAAATGAAGGACAGTTGTATGTAAGGTCCTCTTTAGGTCTTCATTAAGTAAAACTAAACACCACAGTACAGACATACGCTGTTACAAGAAATATTATGTAGTGAAGCAAAATTTACTAATACTAAAAATAAAAGTACTCATGTAGAATGACCTATTTCAGAAGAATGTATTTTCCTTTTATTTTGTATATTGTATTTATTTTATATTTTATTGAACTCTGGATGTGTAGTTAAACTGCAACCATAGATTAATCAATCAATTCTTTGGCCTACTAAACATCAACACATTGTGATAAATTTCCGACTTTGCAGAGTCAAAGTTTGCCCTCAAATATCTTTTTTATCTGACCAAACATTCAAAACCCAAAGATATTCAGTTTAAAGCTATGTAACTGTGTGAAAAGAAAAACATGAAAGGGTCTCATTTGAGGAGCTGACAGCGGAAAATGCTTTCACTTGTTTTGCTTTAAAAAACCTTTTACTTAGGTTGCAGATAATTTTTCTGCACCTGTAATGTGTGATCATCACTAGTGATGACCCTCTAATCCTCTGAGCAGGTATAGCTGATTGATGGTTGGATACAATTAACAAGTCATTTCATTTATACACAAATGTCAGTGCCCCAGTAAAAGGCGCAAAACAGCACTGTATAGGTAAAGCATTTTAAATAAGGTCCCCCAAAAAGTTTTTTTCACTGCAAATATTTTTCTTGAATTATTTTATTTTATTTTGGACGGCACTGACTGAACCACCTGTAAGTGACTCTGCAAATACAGCATTTCACCAATAGATGGTGCTACAGCAACACAATAAATGTAAGTAGCCCTACCGCAGCCATCAGAAATTTGCATCATCCTTGTACAAACCCCAATAATCTAGAAGAATTACCATCTAGATCCAGGTTTATATGATTTTCTGTGATCAGTGTTTCAACTTCAAGAAGCCTGAACTCGGCAGAGAAAGGCTCTGACTGCTTTCTAGTTTTGAGTGTATTTGTGTTATATGTTGCTCTGTTTTATTACCTTCAACCATTTCTGCACTGACAGAATGAGTGACTGCTGGAGTGGGATTCATGTAGCTCAAGCCCACTGCAGGGCCCAGCGCAGCCACACCTACAGAGAGATGAGAGCCACAGGTCAGAAACAGGCAGCACATTTATACCTGAAACCAATTATGCAAACACCCCGTGTGGCAGACTAACCAGTTGACCACGTGTAAGCCATTGGATCAGGCTGTGTCTGTACTGCTGCCTCTTTTAAAGCCATTCTGGCTGAAGCTTTCCTCCTTGACTGCTGAGATGAAGTCCAGCTGCCACGGGACACTGAGGATCTCGAGTCCCTGCTTCTGCTGAAAGATTTTGACGTATGACTGCGACCTGAGGTCCGTGAGCGACTTGTGTCTGAGAAAGCACTCGAATAATCATCTTCTGTCCTCCCATGAGACACATCTGAATCCTCTCTGACCTCTGATACCACCTCATCTTCATCTCCATCCCTCTGCAGGTGCTCTGAAACCTGGCTGGCACTGTTATTTGTCTCTGTCCGGCTCTCACTCTCAAAGTCACTTTGGTAGTCCAGCATCTCCTCCTCCTGCTTTGGCAATTGCTGATGTCTGTCTGGGAATCCATAAACAGGGGTGCCACCTTTGGTTTCCCTCTGTTTAGGCAGCAGGAGGAAAGGAAACATTAGTTTAACCCTCTAAACTGCAAAACCTGAAAGGCATGTTATCTTATATAAATTGCCAAAATGGCACCATTTATCAGTCAGAAACGGTAAAAACAAAGTGAACTGTCAGACTTTAAACTTTCCGACAGCCCTTAAACTAATTATCTCCGACATAACAGTCAGAGATAAAACCACCAAATCTAATGTTAAAATCACAACATTTCACCCATATAACTTTATTTTACCTGTAGATTCTGTAAAAAAATAAAATAAATTCAAAGTTCTTCAATCACAGAGCCATGTGACTCAGCTGTGACCAACAGTCACATGGCTAAAATCCAGGGACTTAAGCTGAACTGCAGGCGGTGTTTACACAAGTACGGAAAAATGTTTTTTAAAATGTAAGTAGTAAAATATATGTAAGCATGTAGAGCCCCCCATTTTTCCAGTGTTAGTAACACCTGTAGGGACTTTAAAAAAATGTTATACATGCTGATTGCAGGTTTTCAATTTAAAATTTTTCAAGAAATTAAACTTTTAAAAAAATATTTCTGCCATACTGCATAAAAGACATTTATGAGGTCTCTCTACTTCCCCTTGTTCTGCTGTTTCCACAGAGATGCAGGACTTTATATCGCAGTAAATAAAAAAAGAGAGAGCCTATAGTGAGTAAAAAAATGTGACAGGAACAAAATGTTCACAGAAACTGTTTGGGGTTCAGAAAGTTAATTATTCTTTCCAGGAAAAGATTTAAGACAAACAGCTAAAATCCGGAGGCATTTTTCTAACTAGCAGATGTATAAGAATGTATTTTATAATCCTATTGGTTTCTATTACCTCTCCACATCTAATCAGGGTGCATGATCTCAGTCTGCTGGCCACTTAAAATCAAAACTAACTGACCTCACAAGTGCTTTGTATGTTTGATCGCTGTGAGAATAAAATGAGTAGCTTAGTAAATTCCAATTCCAATCAATTACTAGTTCACTTATTTACCATTTTACAGCAAAGTCAGGATCTTTACATGCTCACAGGTCCCTGTCAATGTATCATCCTAGTTTTAATCATTTCCAGGATATGATATAGACCATAATCGGATTATTTATATCCCTCTATGATCCGACATGTGAACATTATCCAGGTTCATCTGTGTCCTTGATGACTCCCCTTTACAGTCTCTGTTATTCTGGTCCTGAGGATTAAGTGTTATTAATTTGACACTTTTAATTTTGGCTGTCCCTACCAAGTTTTATGATACAATATTTGTTCTAATTCTGCTTGTTTCCTTAGTAATACAACTTTCAGTTACAGCAGCAACAAATAATTAATTAATAGATTAGTTGTCAACCATTAAATTAATCACCAACTATATTGATCATTGCGTAGTTTTTTAAGAAGTCTAAATTCTCTGTTCCCAGCTTCTTAAATTTGAATATTTCTTGGTTTCTTGTCTCTTCAACAGCAGTAAACTGACTATCTTTTGTGGACAAGATAAGACATTAAAGAACATTATCTTGGGCGCTAATAGACATTTTCCCCAATTAAATGACATTTTATTGATCAAAACACGAATCGATAATATAATAATTAACAGAAGAATCAACAATGAAAATGATGGTTGGTTGCAGCCCTACTTTCTGTGCAGAGAGAGGATTTCAGAGGGAAGCTTTTGTGGCAGGACAATCTGGACAGGATTTAGACATTCATTAACTTCAGCAATAACAAAATGTTGAGGACTTAAACCCTTCAGTGTTCTAGTGGAACACTGTGGGGTGCCTGTGACAGCTGTCATTCCAGGAGCAAACATCTGGATTTATAGAGTTGATAGACCACCTAGATCAAAATGCCTGAATATGCTGCCTGGCATCATTGCTGATTAATTTCATGGTATAGATTCTGTCAAACCTACTGACACATCTGCACACATTAAGTATTATCTGTATGCTAATTTTGACTTATCAGTCTGTGGATCATATTATAGTGTTTGCATGGAACATCTGTAACCTGATTACTTATGTGATTGACAGCAATGGGAGAAAATTAATTGCAGAATAATGTCATGGTATGAGTGCAGAATGTCCTTCAACAGTGTGTCTGCAGTCTCCTCTCAGAATCAGCTACTTGGTGTAATGTAACAATTTAAGAGGCACATCAGATGTTAGTGACAGACTTTTAAAAGTAAGTCAGGAGCAATTAAAAAAATCTTTCTTTGTTTTACTCTGGTGGCACTCAAAGCAGCCGCGCATGTGGTCTATGTCAAAAACCATCCCTGGCTGTGCTCATCAGTATTCTTATATCAAACAATGGATCAGAAGATGATGATATAACCCTGCAGCTCCTCTCATCTTTCAGCTCATTGTTTTTGTTTTATGTTCTTCAGCTTGACTATTAAAGTTCAGCCTTGGTGCTCTCATTATCCTCATTTACAGCTACAGCAGGCAGCACCCAACGGCAGACAGACAAAGTTAACAACAAGCTGGTGAACACAGCGGAGCCTTTGGCGGCTAAAAAGCTAGATGTTCCTCTTTGGAGTTGGTGGAGTCCAAATCAGACCTAAAATTAAATAAATTGGATTTATATTCGTCAGGAGGCCTGAAACATAACTGTAAATGATTTGTGATGTTGCTCTATGTACAAAAGATGTGTAAACAATACAGCTGAAGTCTGGTCAATATGCTCTCATCTGACCAAACTCTTACTGGTTGGACAGTCACTGGCGTTACTTTTATGAAGAGAAAAGTGCTACATTAACAGCCCCTTAGTTGTTGTTCGAACAGATTTGCCATCTGAAATCAAAATGTGATCATATTTAAATAATGTATTCAGCAGTCCCCCTTGAACTGCTACCTTATCGTGGTGGGGGAGTTTGTGTGCCCGAATGATCCCGGGAGCTATGTTGTCGGGGGCTTCATGCCCCTGGTAGGGTCTCCCAAGGCAAACAGGTCCTTGGTGACGGGTCAGACCAAAAGCAGTTCAAAAGCCCTTATGAATAGTAAAATACCAAGGACCGTTACGTCGCCCGGCATGGCGCAGCCG
>OMNN01042536.1:0-10910 GCA_900302755.1 Chromis chromis
AGTGGCCCCATGCTGTTGATGCCTGCAGGCAGGCCTGACCACTCGCTGCCCCCATAGAAACACTGAGGAGGACACAGAGAGAGCTGTGGAGTGAAGGATAAAGAGGGAAACAGAGGGAAGAACTGTGGCACAGAGCAGAGAGAGGACAAGCTGATAAGGTGGAGACGGAGGGAGACACGGAAACAGAGGCTGATAATGATAGATCGAGGAAAACAGACAGCGAAAGACAAGGAGAATGAGGTGTCAGGAGAGAAAGAACGTTAGGGAAAGGGAAAAAAAATGATGGCAGCAAACAAATGGAAAGAAGGGAAGAGGGATGATTGGGTTATAAGTTGGTGTGTTTGTTGTGGGAGGTGGAGAGTGGGGTCCAGAGAGTGAGGGGAAAGAATAGAGGGAAAATATCGAAGAAAGGAATGGAAAAGCAGTGGAAAGAGGAAAGAGGTTGACAGACACAGACAAGTGCTTTAGGGATGGTGGAAAAGGGATAAGATAAAGGAGTGCAGGCAGGAAAACTGTGTGTGTTTGCTTCAGAGGCAGAGAAGAGACTGTGAGACAAAGGAAAATAGTGGTAGCTAATGTGATTTACATTAGCGGTTTGATGGCATACAAAGTATATTGTATTTGAAGCTGTATGCAAGAAAGTCAAAGCAGGAAATTCGAGAAAGAAAGTGATGGAGGGAATCTGGGAAAGAGTGGAAACATTCAGGCAAGCACAAAAATAAGATTTAAAAGCCTCAAACATCTTGGATGCAACAGGACATGTGTCCATTATACAAACATTTTGTAAAAGAGTCCAAGGACACAATACTCTTTAGGCTTGTGCATGTTTCACAATTTGCAATTCCAGTAGTGGATTACAAGTACTATGGTTGTTTTTGAAATATTTCATCCAGTTCGCATGTTACTTGCCCAATAAATAGCTGTTATCATCACACATCATTTCTAGTTGGGAAGTCTCAGGCTCAGTAGGCACGTTAACCAAGTAACCCAGCAAGTAACCCCAATAACGTAGGCGACATATTGCAGTTGTGTGCATTTAATCCTTGAGTAGGATTCCAACCCTAACCCAAACCATGATACCCTTTATAAATCTAACCAAGAGGTTTTGGTTCCTAAACTTAACCAAACAGACTGAAAATATACACCAAGTGAAAAGCAGTGAGTGAAAAAGAAAGTCAAACTAGCCTAAATATATACAAATAATATTATATTAATGGTCTGAGATGGGACTGGAACTTAAGTCTCCTGACTCCACTGTCTTCTGCTGCCATCAAATCTGGACTTCTTTTTCCTGTTTAAGTGCAAAATCTTGACTCCACTGCTACTAAATGAAGTGATATGTGGCTGGGAATGATGTGCAATAATAATGATTGAATGCATTTTTTTTTTTAAATGGAAAGACGTCCTGTCAGTGAACACCCACCTGAAATTCTTACAGTATAAATGGAAAAGCAGACACATGTATTACTACCAAGCTACTTGTCAAAAGTTACTCTACAATAAACGAAGGTAAGCAGCCTGAATGATAAATTTCAGGCTGCTTTGAAAGCTCTGCTGTGCTTAGCGCTTCAGAGATGCTTGAGAAAATGCAGCTGAAACAACAACTGAAACAAAGTATTGCAACTGAAAAGCTATCAGAAAACAGTGCCATTACAAACATGTTACTGAGAAACATAGTTAACTAGTAAAGGTGTTACTTGTTGTGATGCTACTGCCCAACACTGTGCATTACTTCATCTGCACATGTTTTAAGTGTAAGCTGCAATTATTACTGGCTCAATAATCGACTTTGGATGAAAGGACTTGATTTGGTGGGCGTTCTAACTCCAAGAAATAAAAGCTCACAGCTCGCAGCTCAAATAAGCTTCACTTAAAGCTGCTATTGTCAAAAATGTAATAACAGTGTGTGAAGGAGGTCATTCTTAGAGATAAAAATACAGAGAATTCTAACCCAACTCTTCATTTTTTTTTAGCTCTAAAGTTAAGTGTCCTTCAGCCCACTGTTTTGGTTCACACTTACTGCTCTCATCAGTGTCTTCTGTAGCAGTCAAAGGCAGCCATTTTATAACCACAAAAGCCCTAAAAATGAAACTTCATAATGGCACACATGCAAACATCTGCAATCTCAACAATGCATGTTGCGAACCTGTGAGTCAAGAAAGCTGGTTTGGTTGATTCAACTCCTGTGAGGGCCTGTGTTTAAAACAGAGATCTAAACAATGTGTAATCCGAGCAACTTGTCTGTACATGCTTTCCTATTCCTTCAGGAGTAGGTAGAGACCAAAGTGGAGCTTTAAAGAGCTTAAATATTGCAGTTACATTTGCTGGGTAGCCAGAAACACGACTCAAAATGGAAAATGTTTTGATCCATCCATTTTCTTCTGCTTATTCGGGGTGAAATGGCGGTGGCAGCAAGTTAAGGAGGGCCTTCCACATGTCCGTCTTCCACGTAATGTTTTCAAACTCCTTCTGGAGATCCTAAGGTTTTCCTAGGCCAGATGAGATATATGGTCTGCACTTATATAGCGCCTTTCTCCCTTAGTGGTACTCAAAGCACTTTACAATGTTTCCCACTCACCCATTCATACACACATTCACAGACCAATGGTGACAGAGCTTCCATGCAAGGTGCCTGCCTGCCATTGGGAGCAACTTGGGGTTCAATGTCTTGCCCAAGGACACTTCGCCATGTGGACGGGCTCGAACCGCCAACGTTACGATCAGTGTACAGCCCGCTCTACCACCTGAGCCACAGCCGCCCCACATATATAATCCTTTCAGCGACTTTTGGGTCTACCTTGGATTCTCATCCCAGTTGGGTGTACCCAGAAAACCTCAGAAGAAAAGGACCCAGGAGGAAACCTATCAAATGCCTGAACCACCTCAGCTGGTTCCTTCAGTTGCTACTTGGCTCTTCACCTTACTTCTAAGGCTAAACCCTGCCACCCTACAGAGGAAACCCATTTCCCTCGCTTGTATCTTTTGGTCATCCATCTGTACAGCGAAAGGGCAACAGGCAGGATAGTAAAAACCATAGAGGTATCTCTCTACTGGCAGACTACGTGCCACTGTGTGGGAATGCAGAGGGCTTAGTCTGCAGACCAAACTTAAAGTCTAGTGCGCTGTTGTCCTCCCCTCCCTACTGTACTCCTGTGAGAACTGGACTGTATACAGCCGGCCTGCAAAGCAGTTCAACAGCTTTCACATGAGATGTCTCAGGAGGCTGCTGAACATCAAATGGCAAGACAGGGTCCCAGATACTGAGGTCCTCCACAGGGCTTATGCCATGCTCAAGCAGTCTCAGCTGAGATGGGCTGGTCATGTCTGCCGCATGGCAGATGAACGACTGCCAAAAAGACTTTTCTATGGCAAACTGTCCATGGGAAGCGCTAACGCGGTGTCCTTATGCTATAAGGACACCATAAAGGCCACTCTCAAAAACTGTGGTCTGGATCCAGAGACCTGGAAGAACAACATCGTTCCAACTGGCACACCTCAGTCAAGCACGGTGTGGCAGAGTTTGAAAAATGCCGTATCCAGAAAGCTGAATAGAAGCGACAGCTCCGCAAGAGCAAACTCAGTTGTCCCCCCACACCCAGCCAGACCTCAGCCATCACCTGTCCTCACTGTAATCGTTCATTCCACTTTAGGATCAGTCTCACCAGTCATCTACGCTCCCACAAGAAACTGTGAAGTCACTTGGTCATCCTCGCCTGCGAAGGACGAACATATATCTTATTCTTTTGGTCACTGCCCAGAGATCATGATCATAGGTAAGGATTGAAACGTAGACTGCCAGGTAAATTAAGAGCTTTGCCTTCTGGCTCAGCTCCCTCCTCACTACAGCGGTCCGGTGCAATGCCCGCATTTCTGCTGATGTTTTGATTATACAATGTACTATAGGTATGCTAAAAAAGCAACACAAATTAGTGGGGAAAGGAAAGGTAGTTTAAGAAGAAAGCAAAAGAAATGCCTGGCATGAGGAGGTTTAAACTCTCAACAAGGTCAACATTATTTTCTTAACAGCACCAAGTGTCAAGCCTTTGTTTTATTGTTGCTCTGACTTCTGTTGCTTTCGTTCCTCTTTCCTGCAGTACAGAAATTTGCAGAGAGGGGCGAGAGAGATACAGCAAGACAGGCGGGCTGAAAGAGAGACTGAAAGAAAGAGTGAGACAGAACAGAGAGGGAGAAAGAAAGAACGTCTGTGTCTGTGCCAGAGTGCGGTATAAGGTTTCCTGAGACTTGTTTTCCTGACTTAGCCGTTCTGTAAGCCCTCCATCCACTTCCCCTGTTACACACACACGCACACACACACACACACACACACACATGCACACACACACACACACACACACACACACCTCGCCTCTCTTCAAATCACACTACATATCGCGGGAGATAGAGGCTTTTGGAAAACTGAGCCCAGTTCCCTTGGGCTATTCCCAAACCCGCGCTCCGGTTACACCACCACGTTCCAGAGCGCAGTTCCTCAGTGTTGGGCTGAGTTTACTTAGGCAGACGCCTCTCTCCTCAAAAACGCTGCACAATCACCCCCAGAGAACTTAATCTCTGTTATTGGAACTCTGCTCCTATCAGTCCCCTTCCATCTAAATATTATTGGAGGCAGAGATAATAAAAAGTTGCAATAAATATGTGAAATAACATCGGGAGTGCACAGCAAGTCCACTTCCTTAGCAGTTTACATTTGAAATGAATGTGTTAATATGAGAAGTGTGCATATTTAACCACTGGCTTTGCTTAAGAAATGTATCTATATAAGTTCTCAATTTAAATTCAATGTAAGTCGAAGTTTGATGTGACTGACATTGAAACTGCTGTACATGGCCAGTGAAAGTGTTCTTGTACTTCAGGCCATTAAAAGATCCATCAACTTGGCCATCACGTTAAATTGTCTGTGGTCCATTTATGGTTAATCTGATTGCTCATTCTAAAGATGGCTGTGAGTCAAAAGATGCATCATCATTTTTACGCAGCATTCACATGGTTTCCCTGCAAAAGCAATTGGTAATTGCAGCAGTATATGCAGTGAAGTTGAACATACAAGTTCACTGCTGGGGAAATAATATGTATTTTGTTGTGTTCAATAGTAAAATGTATATAAATTAGTGGTTAAGTAGATGTCTAAATAACAGAGATAATAGTGTTATATACGGTACATTACAACTCATTTAGCAACTTAACACATCATAGAACTATTCTTAATGCCATAGTTCACAGTAAATGTGTGGTTTCCACCGAAACAAAGCAATGTATTAATTGCCTCCATGATATTAGAGACAAGCCTAAAAATGTAAGAGATAGATTCATTTGGATGTTTTTTCTTCATTTCTAGCCTGCTTATCATCTGGTGACCTCACCCATAGTTTAGGTTGCACCTAAAACACTTTCATGGCCAGCACTTTTGCTGTGAAAGAAGTTCATTCCAATGCAATCACTGTGAGTAGTGGATTCACCGGCAACGTAAATCTGTTATGAGAAGCAGTAGATGGTATAAGCGCTCTCCTCAATAAACTAACATGTGCGTTAGTATTTTCCTAATGAGTTCATGGTCTCAATCTCTAGTTTCAAGACCTTTTTAATGCAACCTGATGCTCATTTTACAAATTATGGTCACATTTAGAGCAAAAATTACAAAACAAAGCAGTGTATGCTATAGCAAAGGGCTGCCTTGTGATTGACAAGTCTATACAGTCTATGGTGGCAGCACTGTATTCAGCTCACTTAATACATCCATGATTGAAGGGCTAACCCTGCAGGCTAATTTGTTAGCAATTAGCTTGCCAGCTAAAGTTCTCCACCAACCAGCCTCTGAAGATATCAGTTTAACAAAGACCTACCAATTTTTTCTCTCGTGTGAACAGGTCTTGAAAGTAAGTTCCTCTGAATTTTGTCAAACTTAAATGTAACATGGAGTTGATCTGACTGATTCTTGTGGTGTATCCGGATTTTATGTATTAATTTGGTGAGTACAAAGTTATTATCACTCAGGATTATGGGCTGTAACAGTGAAAATGACACCTAAACGGCAACAGATTGTAAGTATCTGAGATAAAGTAAATATTGTTAGCGTAGCTCACCACTATACTTGCACAGACATGCTTTGGATAATTAGTTTCAGTCCTTGCTGTCTGTGGTGTATGTGATATGTTCCACACTACACACTGTAGGTAGCGGGAGGGAGACATCACTGTGCAGTAGTGTGCATTAGGAATCCAGAAGCCACAAGTACAAGTTGGTTTTCCTTCTCTCTTGTCTCCCCCCTTCTCCCCCAAAGCCAAACCACTCTTTCTGATACCTCAGCCTCTGTCCAAATGATTCATTCAACCATCCACCCACTAAAGAAACACTGAAACAAAGAGCGAACGCAACATAAACAGCCTATACTTTTCCGACCACATGCCTTTGCACACGCGGACTTGCAAACCCACACACACACTCTAAGTTTCATGCACCCGCTTGCATACCCACAATACGATACAAAAAAAGACACATATTTACTCATCCAGATACAGATCACATACACACATACCAAATTACACACAGCCTCGTTCCTCATATTCCACATCATTCCATCTCCATCCACATAGACACATGCACTGTGTTTTCCTGCAACGGAGCCCAAAGGCAACACCGACTCTCCACCACAGGTCCCGACCCACTTCCAGGCCCGACCTGAGATGACATCATTCCTTTGTCCCCCCCCACCTCCCCCGTCTCTCCCCCTCTGCACCCATCCTGCTCTAATAAAGGGCTGCGTTCCAACACAAATCATCCAACCTTGTCCTTAATGACAGGGTAGAGCTAAGTGATGCCAGGGGGCAGGAGAGCTGGAGGTACTTTGGTCTGGGATGCTGCCCGTTTAGGATTCCTCCCTGAAACATGTGGTTTGTTTCTCTCTCTGAATGGAGCTCAAACGGAGGGATGGATGGATGAGGAGAGCAGGGAGCAGGGAAAAGGGAGACCACAAAGTAAGCTCATAGCCCAAAGGGAGAGATCATTTGTAGCTCAGGTGGGATATGATTCTGCTTTCATCTAAGGGTGGCTTTCTTCTGCGGATGGCATTAAATAGCAGAAGTATACCCTTTGGACAGAATATGAGGATGAGGTTTATGCATGCAATTCAATCGTTTTTGCAAATTTCCTACTGACATCAGGGCATATGGGTGCTATTTAATCCTGTGGTTAGGTTTAGGGTTATGCACATGACATGACCATGGTTTATTTTTGAACCTCCATTGCACGTAGAGGCGAACAAATGAAGGAAATAATGAAGTTCTTCAGCAGTTGTGGAACGAAAATCCTTTCCAAGGCTTTAAAGCAGTTCGAAAGGATACAATAATAGGATTTCCACAATCTTAAATTAAAATTTATGAAGCTGTCCTCGGCAGCTTGGATATTGTGAAAATATGACAAGGAGCGTTTTCTTTTTTTTCTTTTTTTTTTAGCCTTTTGAGGGTGTCAAGTCAAATAATATGTTTTATAATAACAAGTCTCTTTGGGTCTTTTCAGGATAAGCCAAGTCTCAAGTCTGGTTATGGCAAGTCCTGACTGAGTTACGGCCTTATAGGCATGTCCAAGTCAAGTCACACATGAGTCTTTTAGGACAGATTCAAAAAATCCCACATGTTGTAATGGCAAGTTTCAGGCAAGGTAAGTGAAGTCTCAAGTTTGTAGAAGTTAATGATAAACCAAGTCATTAGTTAAAGTATCAAGTCATCTGAGATAAATCCAGGTGAAGTTTTGTAAAACAAATCTAAAATATAGTCTCAGATCCTTCGGGGCAACCCCCAAAACAAGCTTAAAGTCATTTGAAACAAGTCCAGGTTAGGTATCAAGTCTAGTAAAAGCAAGTCTTAAATTGATCTTAAATTTTTAGGAACAAGTCTGTGTCGAGTCACAAGTAATTGCAGCCTAAAATTGTGTAATCTTAATACTAAATCTGTCTCAAGTCCTTAAGAACAAGTCCAGTTTAAATCAGAAATGATTTGGGATTAGTTCATGTCAAGCCTAAAGTTATCTGAGCAGAGTCTGAGTCAAGGCTCTCGTCTAGTAATAATGAGTCTGACCTCACGCCTCAAGTCCTCAAAGAGAAATCCAAATCAAGTCATAAGTTTCAAGTCCTTACAGACATATTCAAATCCCATAGCGTGCCATTGAAGACACATTTGAGTTGCAGCTAATGTGATAGATGAAGTCTCGAGTGTCTGGGCCTCAAGGGTTAGTCCAAGTCAGCTGTGAATCTCTCAGGTGTCTGAATGCTAACTGTTATACTGACACAACTCTGAAATATTTTCTCTTCACAGCTGTGTAAATGGTGTTTTGCTCATTGCTTTTGTGTGTGTCGTTACAGAATTCTACCAGGTCAAAGCTTAGGACTTGAATGTTTTTGCTTCCAAGTTTCAAGTAAAGACAAGTCTTTAGGGAGTCGAGTCTCACAGCAGTCAAGTCCTTACTTTTGAGACTTCCCAAATACAAGCATTAAAATGAAACATAAAGTCAACATTATTGCAGGTTGTGCAGTGAAAAAAACTCAAAGCTATTGCAGAAGCTTGCAAGTAGCTTAATGGCGACATTTTTAACAAAGAAATTTATCAACTTTTTTTTGCTGGCATGCAAGAGTAACAGCTGCACACAGAACACCACGCACTCTTGCTGAGTAATTTTCATTCCTGTTGGACTGTCGTCCAGGGGTCAAAAACTAAAAACACAGTTGTTCCAAAATACAAGAGACAGGGTGATTCCTTGTGGATTTTCTTCTTAAGAGCTTTATGAATTTCTTGAGTACATGAGGAAGGTAAATGCATCGAACAGATCCAGTAGATTCCCTGCCTGGACAGCAGATTAGCAGCCTTACTAATCATCAGGACGATCGGGTTGCGTCAGATCTGCTCCAACGCTCAGAGTGATCTTGGTCTTTGTTTGATATTAGCCACATGTGAGCCAGCCTGCCTGCCTGGTGCTGTGCTGTAAACCTGTCATTGTTCTGGGTCAGCTCCCTAAGGATGTCCTTAAGGCCCAACACACACACACAAGGACACGGATGCAAACACACACTGCAGAAAGATTCCTCCTCCTCCTTCTCCTCCTCAGTGGGGAACGGGCCAACAGCAGACAGCCTGTGTTCCGTCAAGGCGTCCAAAATTCCATGACTTTCCCAGAATTCCCGGACAGAGCCAAGTCATATATTCTGTTGTCATCCGCAAGGCCCTAATGAAAACCCACGGGGAACCCAGAGGCAGATCTTGTCTGCTCACCCACACGCCATTTACACTAAAATGAAAGTACACTCCAAATATGACTCACCACGCACCACTCTGGATGCTTATTATCTATAAAAACGTATTCATTCTATACAGCAGCTGCTATGTCATAGGATATCTGACTTATTGAATTAATTAGCTAATATCTAATACTAATAACAAGATGCAGTTCATAGCTGAGCGAAAATAGCAGGGTATTGTGAATATTTTCACCACTGTGAGTCATTCAGTCCTGTTGCATGCTGAGTCCAACTAAAACAAGACTCACTATGTCATATTAGATCATAATATTACACATTTTTATCAATCTTTATTGCATTACATGCTGTTAAACAGCTCTGTGAAACTGCATACCTTCTGTATTGTTCACAATATAATTTTTAAATGCTGCCTCGAGGCTAAACTGTTTATTTTGATATAGTCCCTCAGACTTGGGGGAGTAAAGTGCTGTGCCAGGAAATATGAATGAAAACTGGCCCGCCGAGTATAAAAAAAGCACTTTAAAAAAAGCTTTCCATGGTTTTTTTAATGTAAGCAATGCCTTTGATAGGCTGCAGACTTATTTTCACGAATGAATGTGTCAAGTATTAAGGTGCCTTATAAATCACTCTTCCTCTCTTTCCCCTCTTCTCTTTTCTTAGCCTTTCGGAGAGGTTTCGAAGAACAGCATGATTGCTTACAGCTCTGGCCCTCTTCGTAAGTAACCTTGCCTAAATCAACAGCTGCCCTGCTGTTTTAGTGCATAAGAAATTTTGAAGATTATAATGGGACTGTAAAACGGAAACCTGCTATATAACATGAGTGACAGCCGAGCCATAAGCAGACATAAGCGCAGACTGTGATGCTGTAATGGTGTGTGTTTAGGATGGGTGACAACAACCTTTCAAGCAGTCTGTGCGTGTGTGTGGTTGTCTGTTAATCAGACGGTTCTGCGTTTAATGTAATCGTGGTTTCTGCTTCCACCGAATCAATGGAATATGGGACAACACGTTAAAATAGGAAAAGATGGCCTGCATAATGAGGTCTGTCCATAACAAAGATTTTCCTCTGAATTGAGAAAAGACGATATAAAATAAGAGGAAATATTAACTTTTTTTTTCCAACCCTAAACTCCAAGTAATTGCTTAAACATTTCCTCTACGGATCTATCAGTGGACGGGAGCCAAGCGACAGGCTTTTGGCACTCTTCTAGCCACATTTGAGAATTTCCTACTTACCTCATTCGGAGGTGTAGCTTAATCACATCACTGGCTGCCTGAAGAACAGTGAAGCAAGAAGACCCCATTGAGTTAAGCTGTAGGCAATATTTAACCCATTCAGTGTAATCGTAACATGTTTTCTGTGTTTCATGTAACATCCACTTACAGTCACACCCTTATAATATAATCATAATAATCTAACCTTTATTGATCCCCTTGGGTTCCTTCCTTCTCTGCATTCATCCTATTCAAAGTTAACCTTAACTATACATACTAGGAGCAGTGGGCTGCCGCGGTGCAGCACCCGGGGAGCAGTCAGGGGTTAAGGGTCTTGCTCAAGGGCCCACAGTGGTGGTGACTGGGACAAGAGGTCGGTCTCACTTTCCCACCTCAACCTCTTGAGGTCTCGAACCGGCGACCCACCAGTTAC
>OMNN01042536.1:10930-43682 GCA_900302755.1 Chromis chromis
CCTATTCAAAGTTAACCTTAACTATACATACTAGGAGCAGTGGGCTGCCACGGTGCAGCACCCAGGGAGCAGTCAGGGGTTAAGGGCCTTGCTCAAGGGCCTAACAGTGGTGGTGACTGGGACAAGAGGTCGGTCTCACTTTCCCACCTCAACCTCTTGCCAGCTGGGGACTCGAACCGGCGACCCACCAGTTACAAGTTCGCTTCACAAACCACTATAGGACACCACTGCCCATCATTATCAAACAAATTCACAGAATACGCATTAAAGCCATCAGTGCTAGGCAAACCTCTTGATGTTACCCAGTACACAAGAGCTTTAAATGTGTTTTCTGTGAGCTGAGGAACGGAGCAACCTTAGCGACGGCAAATGCTACAGAAACAAGAAGCATGGCAGAGTTTTAAGCTATGTCATTACATAAAAATGCTGACATGCTCATAATGATGCTGATGTTCAGCAACTGGATCCTGCTGCTATCTCACGCTGCAAGTATTCAGTAAACACAGAGGAAAGATTCCCACAAACAGCAACAAACATCAATTGCTGTTACTGCTATGTCAAAACCCGCATGTTCATTCATTCATTACTGGCTTTATGGACATTTCAGTTTACAACAGATGTCAAATTGTAGAACAAAGTGAAAGAGAACTGTGTCTTGTGATTTTGGCATGGGAAGTGTGTCTTTAGCGCTCTTTGTGATGGTTTTGGAATCATATTGTTTCTGAAATGTGAAAAGCTCTCCCCCAAATCATTTCCACCCACTCAAAGTGTGCTACTTGTGCATGTCTATCCATTAATGTGACTGTATGCAGTTCAGACTTGTGCTGTGTTGAAAGTAATATGGAAATGTTTCTTGGTCCAACCAAGTAAGACTGCAGGGTTTTCAGTCATAAACTAAGTATTGGATGAAGTTTTTTTTATCTGATGATGGCAGAGGATAAAAACTGATGACTGATTTCTATGTTTACTTTCGGTCAGACTTGAAAACAAATGATTAAAATGACTCATGTAAAAAACTGTCTTTCTTTGGAAAACTGCAGCAGGCTCATGCTAATTTGCCAACTGCCTTTCACAAACTCCCCATTTCCACAAATCACGACAACGGAAGTGAATGAACACAAGTGACAATAACCACATTAACTAATGGAGAATATGCCAGAATGGAGAACATTGGAATCATCCATTACAGAATCCATCCATCCATCCATCCATTATCTATACACCGCTTAATCCTCTGCAGGGTCGCGGGGGGGCTGGAGCCTATCCCAGCCGACTCAGGGCGAATTCAGGGGACACCCTGGACAGGCCGCCAGTCCGTCGAAGGGCCCATTACACAATCACAAAAGTTATTATATTTCATTCTAAGGGGAAAATGAATATATGTACCAACCTTATGTGATGACGATTTACCATCTGTGACCCATGAATGTCAGGACACCATTTAAAAACTTTCACTAAGAAAAAGTGAAATAGTGTAAAAGTCAGAGAAGTAATAAGATGTATCCTCTGGGGAGCAAAAATGTTTACACAAAGTATCACGTCAATGAAAATCCATTCAAATAGTGGCTGAATTGAGTCCAGGCTAAACACATCACCACCCTTTGAGCCATCTCTTGCTGTGTTTTTAATGACTTCAAACATGTTACCGTGCTAACCTAAAACAGCAAAGATTGCTCAGGACGAGTAAAGTGCCATTTAAATCAAAAACAAGAATTGTGCTAATTACTAGTCGGAATATTGTGAAAATTACTGTCTTGCAAATGTAGCTCTTAATTACTAGATGAGTGTTTGTAATGAGTTCGGCTAATAACAGACTTTAAGAGGCAAAAACCGCCAAACATGTATTCACACGTGCACTGCTGGGTGGCCAAATGGCTATAGAGCCTGTTTATAACTGAAAGTTCCTGTTGGAGTCTAAATTACACCAGCAAACAAGAAGGAGAGATCAGACAAACCATCGTTGCATCATCTGTCCTTTACCATTGGCTCTCCATGCACACCCCTTTAACTAAGAACTGACACACCACAGAGATGAACTGCAATGCCTTCACGACTGGGCAATGCAGATGCAACCTAAAACAAACCATAATTATCTATTTGTGGTCGCGCTTCAGGCAAAACTGAACATAATACAAAAGCACACACACGATGTTTGGAGTTCCAGTAAGTTCCACGACCACAGTTAAGTCTCCAGGGAATACTGGGTTCCTCTTAGCTCAACTTCTTCTCCTTCTTTCCTGAATGACACATGCACACACACTCATGCACGCAGCGAATGTAGCACCAGCTCCAGACCAACGCTGTCAGTCGGGCAGTTAGCCTTGCATTGCCTGCTGCGAGCCTGGCCGCTGGCTTTTTTTTTCCTAGACATTGCTTCAGTCTTCCACTATCTGTTTCCACAGCCGTGCGCCTGCTGACCCAAGAATGCGGACAGCACTCCGGTACATTGTTTTACAAGGCTAAGCAGTGTATTTGAGATGTAGACTGTGCTTATTTTGTGAGAGAAAACCCAACTGTGTGTGTGTGTGTTTGTGCTTGTGTGCTCTGAATTTATTTTAAAGTGATAAACTGGGAGATTCCTGTCTTTTCACTTTTGGGACATCTTTGGCCAACTGTTAAAGTAATCGGCATGCAGATTACTGTAAAGGTGCTGTATCATTCAGACACAGAACACAAACCTCAGGTTCTTCTGCATCTGTTACCCCTACATACATAACGTGGATTATTTCTTCTGCTTTTGGTTTTGAAGGATTAACTGTTGGACCTTTGAGTTGCACTGTGGGTAGGTGTGCAGGTGTGTAGAATAAACTAGTCCTACTGCATTGTGGTTTTCAGTGTCCACCCACCCGTCAAATTGCACTGTACATCCATCTCTCCTTCTGTTCCTTAGTTATGGTGTTAGATATTGGCCGGAAAACTGTTTCTGCAGAACATTCTGATGTCACAGCTGACCTTTGACCTTTTGGATATTACATTTCATCACTCCATCCATGCATCCATTTTTTACGGATAGCTGGGGTCAGGGCATAATGGCAGCCAGCTAAGCAGGCCAATCGAGACATCCCTCTTCCCAGAAACATGTTCCAGCTTTTCCGTGGGGGGTCTGAGGCCAGATGAGATATGTAATCGCTCCCGCAAGTTCAGAGTCAACCCTGGGGTCTCCTTCCAGTTGGATGTACCTGGACAATTCCACAGGAAGCCAACTCAGCTGGCTCCTTTCAATGTGAAGTAGTATCAACTCTTGCTTTGAGCCCCCTCCAGATGTCCAAGCTCCTCACCCTATCTCTATGGCTGAGCCCAGCCACCCTACAGATTAAACTCATCTCGGTCAGTTAATAATCATAGGTAACGGTTGGAACTGAGAGAAATTGAGAGCTTTCCCTTTTGGTTTAGCTCCATCATCAGTTTATCTTATGAGACATTTGCCTGCAGTGTTGTCATGATTAGCACGTGTATCTTTAAGCTAAAATGCGTTTTGGTTCACGGTGCCCCTGACCTTCAACCATTACAATCTGATCAGTTCATTCTCAAATCCAAGTGAACATTTGTGCCAAATCTGAAGTTCCCTCAAGACATTCCTGAGGTACTGTGTCCCCATGAATGTGAGAGACAGACAGACAACCCCAAAACATAATGCCTCCAGTCATGGCTGTTGCCACCACAAGAAAACACATCCATGGTTCAGTTGAATCAATTTTGATGCCTTTCTTTAAAGTATTAATTGCAAGTCTGACATTGTTAAAGGACTACAATGCAAAACTGGCAGAGTGGGGCCATAAATGCTTTTATGAAATGACTATATGCGTAATTACTGCTGTACTAATTAACAATTTTCCAGCAGAATGGAAATTCCTACAGAGACATACATTAGCACTACGTCTCAGTATTGACTCACAAACATCAAACAAAGGTTTCCTTCTCACTCAAAAGAGCTTCACGACACAATTTCACATGTTGTTAATTTACTACTTAAAAGTACTAATAATAATTATGTTATTATAATTCAGGCAGCATGTATTTTATCAATAAATGTGATCAATTGTCAGCTTACTAATTATTTCAGTAATTACTCAATCTATGGTCGTCCTTTGGTTGACAGGTGCATCGATTTATAAGAGTATTGTGGACGTACACATTTATTGTATCTCTTTATCCGCAGCCTACAATGACGACCCATGAAACTACAAACTAAACAATCACCTGTGAGTTATGAATATTCGGCATATCCATTCTTTAATGGAGAGTATGCACTAATTATTCACTAGAAAATCAACATAAAAAAGAGAAATCCTCATGAAAAACACATGAACGCTACAGCTCCGTCTTCAAATGTGTCATCTAGAGCCTCTTAGAGCTCTCTGAAGTTCCCATTTTACATACTTGACACAGCACAAGAGAGGCGTCTGCTCTGCTCGTATTTTACACAGCATCCCACCCCTTCCCGAACACGCTCTCTGCCGTCTCTGCAACCCCGTGGCCTGTCTGTCGACCCCTGTTCCCATGGCAATTAGTTAGAAGCCTCGGCCAATTATCTGTCGCTCTTGAACACACACTTAACTAACTGCTCAGAGCTGCCGACGACGTGCCACCACTTCCCGAAACCTCCTCAATAGCTGGGAGAGATTTGTGTGATGGGTTAATAGTCAGATAGTGAAAGTGCTGCGAGGGCGACATTGTTGAGCTCATGTTAGTTTATAGTGTGCAGTGACCCTATTGAATGTTTTATAGAGATGGGTGTCTATCTATATATTCCAGTGAATGGGACAATGGCCACATAAAGAAGACTAGAGAACACAGAACTATAAAAGCCTGGTACAGACTTGAGGGCCGCTTTAGAAGACACACACACAATGAGTAAGTTTGTGTTTGAACGTCACAGCGATCTGAACACTGATTCATGGAAAGGCAAGAGTGAAAAGCTGAGGGCCATGCTGCACAACCTGTTACACGCTGTCAGGCAAAGCAACAGCGATAGAGTGTCTTTCTATTCTGTGTATAGGTGACGCGTCCCCTCAAGAATGTGGTTCTCTTCCTCTCGCCGTTCGCTTCAATTTCCCCTCTGGTTGCTTACTTCACTCACACAGGCGAGAAGCTGTCGCTTGAGGAATCTGGAAAACACCAGCGGGGAATGAGAGGAATTTCTGCTTTTCGTTTTTCCTTAACCACCCCCTCACCCCTTGCTCTCTTTACTTTGGACGTCTCTGCACAGCCGGGCTCTTGAGTTTTCTCGTGTTTCTGAATGCAGCCCAACAATAACAACCTCTCATAAACAATGGGGCTTGTTGATTGGGGGGTTGTGAAGGAGAGCGGCCGTTGCTGGCCTGTGCAGTCAGTTTCGCTGGCAAAGGGCCTCACGTACGGTCCTAAAAGCCCGAAAGTACAGGCTACATCGAGGACTGTGAAAGATTTAAGGGCAACTTTAAAAATGCACCCTCTCTGAAGTACCATAAACACATGCTTTAGTTCTTTCTTAATCTATCTTTCCTCCAAAAGGACTTTGATGGACCGAACTCTGAAAGGGGGAGCTGGTCAATGTCAGGAAACCACAAAAGTACAGGGAAAAAAATTGGACTTTTGGAATTCTCTGCTTTTACAGCACCCATGGACTCATAAAGGGAGTCTGGATCACATCGTGTAGGATTTTGAACAAGATGACAATGGAGCTGTGCCTCGTACTTTCAGCCTATGGGCACAACACGGTCACAGTCACATGCCATTTAAACAGCCAGGCAACAGCTCAACCCTGTGTCTGTGACAGAGAAGTGATAATACGGAGTGATGTGCCCTGGAATAACTCTATCTCTACTGTTTCCATTTTGGAAGATGATACCGCACATTACTGGACATCGTTCCTCATCTGCTGAACCAATTTTATGACTCTCACATCAACTAAATCAAAATAAAATGTCAAAAATGATTGTCTTGAATGAGATTGGGTAAACAAAGCACTGCATTTTAAAAAAAATATAATTTCCTACAGGCTTCATACCAGAGCAAGGCTTTTGGAAATATAAAGGTTTTTCCAAAATATCTAAAATGCATAAACAACATTACACAGTGCATTCAGAGCCTTTGGTAACAGTAGATGGGCATGGTGCGCCCCCATGTGGATAAGGGAGGACCAGCATGTCACCCTATCTTAGACCCTGTTTGGTGAACTAGGGCTAGAAATAAAAGATTCCCATTTGTCGCTAACCATTCTGCATGTAAGCAATATATTAAAACGTCTTTACAAATGTTCTTAAATCTTTAAACTTTATTTAAGAGGCTAGGCATCATTTTAACAATCAAAATAAACACATCTTGAAATCATTCACTCACGCGCACATCAACCACTCATAAAAAAAAAAAACAGTCTCCAGTCAAAGTCTTCATCAACATTAGTGTTTGGTATCAGTGAAGGGTTTGCTGCCACTGGTCATCATTTACCGGCAGGCTTGAATGGATCAGACCATATCTTCACACCTTCAGACAAAAAGAAGAAATCAACTATGTCAGCATGTAACCACAATACAAGAGACCTGTTTCAACTATTTATATTATACAAAATCTAAATTTATAGTAATTATAATTACAGTAAGTATATAATTTACCTGTTGCGTAGACAAAAACAGAGCAATATTAAAACAAAGGGAAACCAGTTTACCTCTGAAAGGAAAAATGAAAATGCCCTAATTCACATGGCAAGTATTTTACTCAAGTATTGTGGTCTTCTGTGGCCTGCAGCGATAGTACATCAGCATGTCTTTACAATAAGGACTAGGGGTGGGAATCACAGGGCACCTTAGGATACGATACAGCGATACTGCGATAATTGATATATTGCAACACAATCGCGATATCTATAACTGAAAAACACAAAATTCCTGTAAAAAGGTTAAGTTCAGTATTTATTTATGACTAACCCAGTGATGGACGTTGTAATGCTGGCGGCCCTCGGGGAAGAGAAAGGAAGCTTTGCTTTAAATATTATATTAACGGCTGCAGGTTGACCTTAAACGTTAGCTGCATCAGCCGATTTCCTAACGAGGAGTTCAGGATGGTGGCGTCGCAGGTTGGTTTGCATGTTTCTGGTGTTGCCTGTGTACTTAACTTTTGCGAGGCAGTTCTTGCATAGGGCATAGTCTTTGTCCAGCTTGCTTGTTCCCTCCATGTTGCCAAAGCCCAAATGGGTCCACACTTTGGACTTAAACGTGGATGGGGCGTCTCTTACAGTAGCGTTGCTGTCCTCCATTATACCTGTACTAACTCTTCTTGGGCCAATTCATTTCCACTCAAGTCTCCCTCATTCATGTGATAACACCACCGTGTGAAGTCATTAAGTAGTGACGCTGGGGAAATGGCAGCTGGCAGGGAATCTGGCAGGGTTTAGAGCGCCTTATTATATTAATTAAAGTATCCATATTTGACGCCAGCGTATCGATACTCATATCGCACGAGGAGGGACGACGATATATCGCTGTATCCATATTTTGTCCCACCCCTACTAAGGACATCATATTTTTAGATTTATTTAAACGTGTCTCCTTCTCAAATCTAGCAGGCGTTCTTACCCACAGGCTGCACATCTGCCTGACTGATTCCTGCCCGGTTCACCTTTTGGACGTCTCCTACAGAACAGAACAATACAGCACGTTAGTTCAATATGAGGATGTCATGAACAAGACACTGCAGCTGGTAATCAGTCTTTATTGCTCTCTTTTGTCTGCCTGGGAAGAAGCACTGGAAGAAACTAATAATAACAGCTTACTGTATAATATGACTATAGCTTTCCATCTTCCTGGCCAGGGCTGGCTTGGACTACAAAGGCAGTTCAATAGGTGGAGTGGCTATGATAGACATATGCTGAAGTCACTTTGACAATTTGAATATGCAGTTGTAGTTTTTTCAAAGTCCTGCTTCAGTGATAGATTCAAAACATGATGAAACATTACCAAATGACAAATCATTAGAAGCTTGACTGTCACACAAGGAGGATGGCATACATTTTGAAAACCACTGACACAACAGTTAAACCCTGAATCAGACGTGCTGCAAAATGTATGAGGTGTGGCAAATAAATAATGAGACTGGGGCTATATTAGTGAAACTACAATGTGCATGTCTGAAACACTTAGTAGTATTCATCCATGGGCAAGCACAAAGCACCCCTGGAAGTTTATATCTGCTCAAATTAAATAAAACTGAATTACAGTCATCATTTAATAGCAGGGGTGGAGAATCCTGGTCCTCGAAAGTAAAAATCCTGCATGTTTTAGATGTCTCCCTCTTCCAACACATCTGATTCAAATGATCAGGATCGTTATCAGGCTTCTGCAGAGCTTGATGATGAGATGATCATTTGAATCAGGTGTGTTGGAAGAGGGACACATCTAAAACATGCTGGATTTTTACTTTCGAGGACCAGAATTCTCCACCCCTGGTTAGAGTTGAAATTAGAACCTAAAAAATAAATTACTACTACTACTACTTACAAACTTACAATAAAAATGAAAATAAGAACTTCTGGTAAGATATCATTTTTGTAGGTATTTGTTCAGGAGCTCATATTTTGTTTGTAAGGATAATTCAGTAAAAATAAATGAAACAATTAAGTAAGCATTTATTTTCTTGCTCAATTGTGTGTGTGTGTCCGTCATCTGTCCTTCCATTCATGTGTCAGAGAACTCGAAAACAACATGATATAGCTTGATAAAGCTGATAAAAACAATGGGATGTTATTTTTCAGTTTGATTTTACAGATCAGATCTGTGAAGTCAGAATATTTTTCTGTCATGTCAAGTTTTTTATGACAGAGTTTTACAGTCTCACTGCAGCATACTGCAGCAGTGACATCATTGTGAGTATGGATTCTTCCTCATAACTGCATAGACAACATTAATCATGAGTAACAGATAGCTGAGTGGCAATGCAATCACATTGTATTGTTTTAGTGTAAGTTGCTGTGGTTGGATAAGTTATCATTATGGACAATCAGCAACACAGGCAGCTTTGATTACTACTTATCTGGAGCAATGTATAATGGGACTTTATAGACTTGGATCAACTTAGGTAAATGTCAATTATTTCAAAGTGGAAGAGCAACTAAATGAGCCCAGATGATCTGAATGTAGAAGGCATGAAGACTCACATAAAGCTTATAGGTTTGTGACTAACAGTCATCTCTTCTCCTGAACTATTTTAAGGGCCTGTCAACCACGTTACAATCAAAATAAATTTATGAAAAGGCACATTTTTACACATGATTTTAGCAACATAAATCATATAAATAAGATGAAAATAATTCCAAGGCACACAGTTTAAGGACCACTGCTCTGACAACCCTGCACTTACAGTGATACTAAGGTTGGTTAAGCACAGAAAGAGAGTGGGACTTGATTTTTCCGCTCATATTCTCTATTAATCTTACTCTGAAATAACTTCAGATTATGATCTCAGCTCCCAGTGCTACAACACCCCAACAGCGCCTCTACGTCCAGCGTCTCTACGTCACCTACCACGTGGTGTCGTTTTCACGTGGTCAACGCGGAAGTATGCCCCGTGTGCCTCCTATGTCAACATCTTGCAGTTGCACCGTTAAAGCATACTTTTATATTTTTTGTGGTAAAGCGGTATATTTCTTTTTAACTGCTTGTGTTTTCTTTGTGTCTGCGGGTAGTTATGGCTGAGGAGGTGTGCTGTTTGAAGGCTCAGCTCAAAGAGAAAGAAAAAGAGATTGCTGCACTGAAGAAGAAATTAGCACAACTGGAAAAGGTACGAAAGACTTGCAAGTAGTCGGTGTGTTTTTATAAATGTATGTGCCTCGTTTTTATCGACCAGTTTTAAGCCGCAGCTACAATATTAGCAACTTTGTAGCGTAGTTTAGTCGACATGACGCGAGAAAACATTGATTCATTCTTGATTTATGATATACTGGACCATTTGAACATGGATTGTTTCTTTATTTAATGAAACCATATGACAAATTTGAAGGAATTATCGCTATTTGATGGAGCTGTTCAAAATTCATAGACACCTGAAATGTGACCCAGACTACACACTGCTTTTTGTAAGACTTCAGAAGCCACAAAGTTAGTTACCACACCACAGTTTAGAACTTTCATACTAGGTTGTATTTTAAAAGCTTGTACAAAGTTGCATAAAATGAAGATAGTTAAGTGCAAGTACCTCAAAATTAAAAAAAAAAAAAAAACTACTACAATACTTGACTAAACGTGCTTGTTACTTTCCATCATAGCCTGTAATGCAGCTGAGACACATGACACCTGACAAATCACAGTGTAGTCACTGTTTCAGCTCCTTATGCCAGCCATCAGGAGATGCAAACATATCCACATTTGAACAAGCTGGATAAACGATAGGCACTTAAAAAGCTAATAAACATGTGGGAGCAATATTCCAAATTGTTCTCTTCTTGGGAGTAATCACACAATACCCATGAGAAAATCATTGTGTGTTAAAAGTAAAGCATTAAATGCACACATGCTTATTTATATATATATGTTTAAAAATATATATGTAAATGCAGTGCTATTTTCAAAGATTAGGAATTTACATTTTCTTGCTGCTTGATACAAAAAGAAAACATGCACAATTCAAAATTTTTTATGACTAAATTACACGAAAAATATGTCTGCTAAAATATAATTTACTCCCTAGGTTTCTTTTAAAGTTTGTCTCTTATTCACAAGACACAGAGTGTGTTGACACCAAACTGAAAGAGAAGCACTGAAAAGGAAGATTTGTTTGCAAAAAGAAACAAACATCATTTTTATGGAAATACTTTGGCTACAGAAAGAATGATGTTGGCCAGAAACAGATATACTGTCAGCAGAGTTTTGCAGTTGTTGCCACTACACAAAGCAACTCAACTAATTTGTTTGCTCATTTAAATCAGCACCACAGAGCCACCACAAATAGTTATTCAAATCATCTGGTGAAAATTCCTGTATTTTTTTTAATGTCACAGAAAAACAAAATTTTGCAGTCAGTTTTTTTCCAATATTGTGCAGCTCTATTTCTAAAGAAATAGAACACATTTAATTAATTAAATCAATCTTAATTGCTAAAGAAATCACATGTAAGCATACTAGAAGCCACTTTTCCCCCTCCTTATTATTAATGTTTTTCCAAGGGAGATACATTTGCAGGTTACAAATAAACAAGGTAGGTAGGTAGGTAGGTAGATTGTTAAATACTGAGATCATACATGGCTCAAAGCTGTTATATACATATGTTTGATTTATTTAGTAGATTAACATCTCTCTGGTGTGATATCAGAACCATACCACTGTTCTGGAGCTGCATGACAAGGTGACACCTCTAACCTCCCTGAAATCCAAACCAGCACTCAGCAATGACGACATCATGCGATACAGCAGACAGCTCCTTCTGCCTGAGCTGGGTGTGCAAGGTATGAATGTCTATAGACAGTGTTATTTTGATAAACAGTGCAGTGAGCATTGTGTCAACTCAGCTTTATGGCATGGCTGACCACAACAGAGTGAATCTTGATTGTCCACAGGTCAGCTAAACCTATCCAAGACATCAGTGCTGGTTGTGGGCTGTGGAGGACTGGGCTGCCCTCTGGCACAGTATCTTGCAGCAGCAGGCATTGGTAAGTAATCTCATTGAATAATGCACATCATGACATTGTGCCAAACTGGTCAAATCATGAACCATGTTTTAGTTGTCTATGAACAAAATATATGGTTTGGGAGTAAATGTAGAACTGTCATAAGTTTACAGTTGGAGCCTACAGCTAGCAGTCTGGCTCAACAATGACATTTAGACTTTGTAATCTAAAGACTGCCAGTAAATCCTGAAAAATGAAGTCCTTCTGACTGACTCACTCAATTTTGTGTCTCCCCAGGGCGCCTCGGCCTGTTAGACTATGATGAAGTGGAGCTCAGTAACCTGCACAGACAGGTGCTTCATGGGGAGGAGAACCAGGGTCAGGCCAAGGCTCTGTCTGCTGCCAGCGCAGTTAAAAGGTATGCAGAATTACACATGGTGTACATGTGTACAGTGCCAGTGTACAGTATGTGAAAATCACTATATCTATTTGGTAAATGAGCCCTTGTTCATCTTTGCCAAAACAGCCCCAAACAAACTGAAACAGAGTAGTTACTGTTTGATATTAGTAGTACATTTTTAGCAACTATGATAATTGGCCTATTTCTATGCTTTCTGTGACCATTTGGTTAGTTTGTATTTCATGCTGGCGCTCTCCAGTCTCACCACAAGTTATATTTGGTTGTGTATTTCTCCCAAGTCTACAAATATTGTGTAAACATGTTATTTTAGAGACAGCTGTTTTTGGTGTCTTTCTACCTCACAGTGGGCCTACTGTGGTTAGCACACACACTGTACAGACACAGCCACATGGGGGCGTCATTTCTCTGACCAGCAAATAACCAGTCCACTGTTTTGCTGCTGTGTCACGCCACATTACCATCCCTCCTTGTTTTGTTGTTAATCATTCTTCAATGACATTTGGCTACGTGCATGATACAAGTTATACCAGGGAAAATGTTAATGTTATTAGTTTGTTTTTGCCTCTATTTTAATAGTTGAGGCAGACAGCCATGCTTAGAAAGAAGAGAAAAGCCGGGGGGGACATGTGACTAAGGTCCCATGTCATACTCAAAACTCACATGTTGTAGTTTTGTGGTTTGATAATCATTTTATCAAATCACCAGAATGGCTATTGGTAGAAGTTTTTTGATTTAAATCTGCTAATTATGGAGGACAAAATGTGACTTTTCAGGAAATAAACTGCTTTTTCTGAATGTGAATTTTTGTCTGCAGGCTAAATTCCACCATAGACTGTGTTCCCTACCACCTGCAGTTCTCATCGGAGAACGCCTTGCAACTCATTCAACAGTATCCTCAGCCTACATCTGTTCCACAGACCTGCTACTGGCTAATTGTCTATCAGGGATACATCTTATAGCTGCCATCTGCTAATTCTTACTCAAGCTTGTGATTACTTGTACTGCATGAAGAGCATTTAGGAATTCAGTAGGAAACTGTACATAAGCTATAATACTGATAAACTCTGTGAGGACACCTTGACTTCGCTGACCTTATATATGACATTGTGGCTGATTGCTCAGACAATGTCCCCACTCGTTATCTGGTGAATGATGCCTGTGTGCTCAGCGGCAAACCTCTTGTGTCAGCAAGTGCATTGCGAATGGAGGGGCAGGTAAGGTTTAAAGTAGCCTTCTTTCCCCATCAGTGTGGCAGGTCGCCTTGAGATTTGCAATATCATTTATGTGTGTGTCTGCAGCTGACAGTATATAACTACCGTGGAGGCCCCTGCTACAGATGTCTATACCCAGTACCTCCACCCCCAGAGACAGTGACCAACTGCTCTGATGGAGGGGTGCTGGGAGTGGGTGAGTCTTGTCACTGAACTTTCTCAGAAGTCGTTAACTTTGCACACAAGACAGTTTGCATAAGCAGTACTTTTTTGTAACATGTTCCACTTTCAGTTCCAGGAATAATGGGCTGCTTCCAAGCTTTGGAGGTCCTCAAGATTGCCTCTGGACAAGGCTGTATCCTTTTTTTTAATTCTTTACTCCCATGTTACACACAGCTCCTTCCTTGGCCATTGTGTTCCTTCACATCATGAGTTTTTTTTTTGCTTGGTCATTGGGATGAATCAACATTGAATGGGTGTTTTGTGCACGTCTGATAAAACAGAAGTATTTTTATCTGTATTCTCTGGAACTCTGCTGACTATTCATTTGTTATTGTCCCCTGAACCGGTTGTGGTTACTGTGTTCTAGTGCTAATTCTGAGGCTCACAACAGGGAATGGACTTACCCTATCTCACCCTTTGTGTTGCATTGCCGTATACATGCTAACACCTGGCCGTGATGCGTCAGCCAAGGAAGTGTTGTACTGTTTTTCCACCAAAAGTCCCTAATGTTGCTGTAGTGTTGTGTACTAGAGGGAGACGTGCCAAACGAATGTAATGATAAAGTAGCCTTTCCCTTGACTGGGCGTGCCAGCTTCCTGCGGTCAGCAGCTGGTGATGTTCGACGCTCAAGATGCCAGATTCAGGTCAATCAAGCTGCGACCTAAACAGGCTGGCTGTGCAGTGTGTGGAGAAAACCCCAGTGTGACCCAACTGGTGGACTATGAGGCTTTCTGTGGGTCTGCTGCCACAGATAAGGTTGGTTGTAAAAGAAACCGATGGGGGTACCTCACATTGGCGGGTTGTGGCCATTTTCTCTGGAATGTAATGAAGTGTTTCTTATATCAACTGGATTTCATTAATACGACATTTAGAAAGTACATGTAATTACCCCCTAATTACTGGAAAACTCTCTTTTCAGTGCCGCAAACTGAACCTCCTGTCCACAGATCAGAGGATCACAGTACAGGTAAGGAATTCATACTCCAGAACAGTTAGTCATTGCGTGACTCCCTGCATTTAGTGCTGTTTATTATATGATTACTCACAATTTTCTCAGTTTTCATGTGCATTCATAGCCTGATTACATCTCAGTGCTGACCCAGCCCCAAATGGGAAATGACTTAAAATGCGCCTGTAGATTTTCTATGGGAAAGAATAACATGTTCTATTTGGCACCGAGAGCAATGGTAGTGGATTGCATCTGTTTATATTTCTGCAGAATTGGCGCTTTGAAACCCGCTGAGTCATTAAGCGCAGAGATGGGGATCATGATTGATTGGGGTGCAGTCGAGATTGTGCAAGGGGCTCCAGTTAGAAACAGTTTTGTTTCCTGTGATTTAAGGAAAGGCAGTTAAAATGTTCATATGACTCCCCAATTACAAATCCAGGCAGTGTTTCAACATTTGCTGGGAGTAATTTTGGTTTCCCTGTTTAACTAAAGATATAAATCAATGTCTTTTTCCAAAAACTATAACCACACCTCTCCCTAATCATAGCAGCTCATAGTGAATGTGCATTAAAGGCTGTTTTAATATGATTCCAGGATTATAAATCAATAATGGAAAGCACGGGGCCCCATCTCTTGCTGGATGTGCGCCCTCTTGTGGAGGTGGATATATGCCACTTACCCTTCTCTCTCAGTATCCTTTCAGCAATTGAGACACATTGCCAAAATTCTGTACTCTCTCTTTATATTTGCCCTGGTTCCCATTTCTGTGCGATTGTTCTGCTTATATTGCTGCCAGATATTCCACTCTCAAGTTTAGAGGACAGGAAGACGGAGCATCTCCAGTTACTTAAGGAAAAAATCAGTGAATTGAAACAGCAGATGGCAGGTGGCTGCCGGCCTCCAGGTAACATGGCAAAACACCATTCAGGCTGTGTACATGTTGTTTGAAATGAACAGGCACGTAGAGTCACTCGTGCATATTCACAGTCCACTGTGTCGTCTCATACTGCCGGGCCGCAGGCTTATTTTGGACGGCTACTAACAGGTTGTAATGGGGTTGCTAGGTGACCCCTTTTCCAAAACAAGTACGGTCAACCTGAGCAGCTGGCTCGCTGTAGAGAAATTAACATTCAAAACGTTATTTCGGTGGTGTTCTTTAATCAATCTGCTAAATTTAGCTTTGTGAAGTTTTAACTCACTGAACACTGTCTTGATTTTAAACTTTCACCTGATTTTATTTAATGTACCATTCAAACTGTTGTAAGAGGCTGAGATCCATTAGTAATAATACTGTAATTATAAATACAACTTTATTTGTATTGCAGTTTGTACAGAAAGTGAAACTCAAAGTGCTTTATATCAATAAAAATGGAAGAATATAATAAAATAAAGACATAAATAGTTTATTATATTAAATAAAAGTATTAAGTAGGTCTGATACAAGTAAATTACATGAAACAACAACAACCCTACAAAACACATGCCTAAAAAGATTCCAGTTTTGAGGTTTTGTAGTGTTTCTGAATCTTCCAAATGCTACTTCTAAAGTATATTAAATCTCCAGTGGTGTGATCATCTCTCATTGTTTTCTCCCTGTGGTTTCCTCCAGTTTATGTGATCTGTAAGCAGGGTAATGACTCACAGAAGGCCGTGCAGGTTCTGGAGAAAATGAGCGGATCAGAAGTGGACAATATCACAGTGAAAGACATCAGCGGAGGCCTCATGGCGTGGGCAAAGAGAATAGACCCCACATTTCCACAGTATTAATGCATTTTAAATCTCATTTTGTTAATAAACTCTGTATTCTGTTACTCATCTTTGTTGATTTTCATTTGTATGTGTGCTGGGCAACTTGCCCTGGGGGTAAATTGCCTTTGATGTTAGTGCTGAATTGCAGAATTCAACACAGCAAGAGTAACAAGTAACAAGTTCCCAAAATCTCTTGTGTAATCTAGTGAGCTGACTTAGATAACACGTAAGCATCATTGCAAAATCAGGTCCTTCTTCCTGTTTTTACTGCCAATCCTTAGAAGTTCCAGGTAGTAGCAGAGAACATAAAATTCTCAGTATCTATTCCTGTTAACCTACTTTTTGATGAAGTAGAAACATGTAGCCATAGACTTATATTTCCATTTCCATGAGTAAAGAGAAAAAACAGTAGAGACTGAGGGTGAGCAGACAATCTGTGCTGCTCTGTTGTACTTTTATTAAAGTGAACAAAGTCATTTTATTCCCCATTTAGCTCGGGATATAAACTCTTAAAGGCCTCCTTAGGACTCTTGTACCCTACTTTGGAAACCAGTGTATTACAAACCGATCCGGGTCATGTGGAATAAAGTATTTTTTCTTGGCATGGCCAAGTTGAAATAACGGAAAAGAAATGCACATGCGCATTGGCTCGAGCTCCATCGGAGGCGCCATTGCTTCACACGGACTGTAGTTCAAGTTTTCCTCCCCACACATGGAAAGTCAGTTATGCGGAGATAATAAAAAGACTCCAAGCCCCAGCGACGGTCGCTGCTCATTTTCTCGTCAAGCAGGGGGAGTAGTCACAGCTGGAAGGATAATAAGATGCGCATGAATTTACAATCTGGAATAAGAGATAAGAGAAAATTAATGGACGGCACGGTTATTCTCAGCGAGCCTGTGTGCCGAACTCAACTCGGCGTGTGTCATGTGTAGGCTGCGACGCTGTGCTCTTGTGCGCGACTTCCAAAAAAAGTGCAGAAGGATAAAAGTTCAGACTCCGCTTTCCTCAGTGGATGGAGTTAAAAAGTTTCTTCGGTCCTCTCACAATGGAAAGAAAAGCGCCCTTCGCCGAGAGTGAAGGTAAAGTATCATTTCAGACACGTTTCACTCGACGTTTGCTTTATAACCGACTTTACACGAAGAAGTGCTTCAACTGCGACAAAAGTGTAGTGAGAAATGTGCAAATTCGGGGCTTGTATAACTTGTTTTGCTGGCATTCTCGACTCGGGTTGTGTTCTGCCAGCAAGCCAATCGAAAGTGGGAGGGGTGCAGATGTTCAGAAGCCCTGGTTCCAGATGTTTGTGAAGTTTGAATCGGTGTAAACACAGAAGTGATACGCTTTATCGACTTTTACGTGTCTTTAAGGCTGCTAATTTATCGTTTTGCGCGCTAGCTTAAAGGCACGATGTAGCAGCAACTTTATTACATGTATAAACAGTCATAAAAGTACAGTAGAGTAATAAAAATAATGACTTTATACACAAATGTTTAAGTTGCAGCTCCTTTAGCATGATTTATTTACTAAAGGGTAATATGAGCTAGCTTAAAGCTACCTATGGGGAAGTACTGAGAACCAATACAGTGCAAGACAACAGCAAGGCAATCACAATTAATAATATAAGAGATAACCAAGTAGAATTTCTAGCTATAGCAAAGTCAAGTAGACAAAAATTGACAACAAGTTTTTCTGAATTAACTTGTGTTCCCAATGTACCTGATTCATTTATACACCCTGGATTTTCTCCACTGTTTTCACATTAGTGAATACTTTTTTTCATTGTAAAAATAGCAGTGTGTGTGTGTTTGTCTCTGTGTGTATGTTTGCGGTGACAGGCTTCCTGTGGTCAGAGTGGATTACTGACTTCAGTAAGGAGAAGGAACAAAACTCCAGGATATGAAGTTTGTTGCAGTGATTTTACTGCAGAAGTCTGCGGATTGCTCAGAGACTATTCCCCCATCACCTGCCCATCTAGTGAATGAGCGTGCGTCGTGTGAGCTCAGGTGGGTGGATAGGTTGTTATCCTCTTAATTTCACAAAGACAATGTCGCTTTAATAAAAGCATACAGTGCTGACTCACTACTACTGATGAGGACCAAAGATTCCCCCTACAACAAGTCGCTCCACAGAGATCCAGCTGTGCTCTTTTCCACCAGCCCTCACTGAATTCTCCACCATTCAGCATTTCACGTCGCAACTGGAAGAAACCCAATGTCTGCCTCCTCTCCCCCGTCCTTACCTCGAGCCTTCCTCCACTCTCTCCATCCGCACCACCCGTCCTCACCATCAGCCCTGACGCCGAGCTCACCCGGACCGCTCTACACGCGGCTGTCCAACGGCAGTCACAGCGCCCCCAGTCCCACCAACTCCCGCAGCTCTTTCCATGGGGTGTCCTTCCTGCTGCAGATCGGACTGACCAGAGAGACGGTGAACCTGGAGGCCAGTGATCTGTCGCTGTCAGCTGTCAAGGACCTGGTGTGCTCCATAGTGGATCAGAAGGTAGGGATGACATCAAATTTCTCAAATCTTACTACTTTCCTTTCATGTAATTCACACTCTGTTGTCAGTTATAAAGGTCATCCCTCATGGAACATTTTATCTCTAATCTCCTTTGAAGTAAAAGGTTTTCCAAAAACACATGCATACCCATTAATATGACCTTGTTTTCAGACTTTAGCAATAATATCAAAGGCGGTAGGGGACCAACATGATGATGCACCAGCATGTGTTTTGCCATCTCCTACCATATTCATCTGTTTAGGTTTTGTTTTCCAAAGCAGACATGTGGGCCATGTGCCTCAAAATGAGTCAAACACCGCAGAAGCATGCACACGACAGCACTGATGCTCCTCCAGTTACATGACACAGTCTAGCAGTGCCAGTTATTTACATTGTGGTGTAATGTTACTGGACACGATGCAAGTGCACGCATATATACAAAACTACACAGTGGTTTTGTGCTTCTTGTGTAGGTTGGACTTACTTTATTTTCCATGACAGTGGTAATGCGTTGTAATGACACTGGAGTGTAGCCTCAGCAAGTGGCTTTAAACACAAGAATAGACTGCATCATTCAACATCGTTTGCCTTCTCATATTTGGTCGTGTGAGAAGTACAAATCAATGGCGCCAGCTTTAATTTGCCCTGCTCTTGTTCGTTTTTGAGTGGTTGGAGACGTCCTGATCATGGTTTGTGTGTGTGTGTGTGTCTGTTTATAATGCGCAAAGTAAGAGTGAGGGTAAAACATTTTAATTTTTGCTTTTAATTTGAAGCAGCCCTATATAATAGGCATTGTAAAGCTACAACACCACATGTTATGCCTTTTATATGAAGTGGGGTTCTTTGTCAGAAAAACATGTTAATTGGACTACAAATACCAAATGAGATCAAAAATGTACTTCACATAAAGTGGGGAATGAAATTTACCAGTACATTTGCATTGTAATAAAATGAATGTTTCAAATGAAATTGAAAGTTCATAATATCCATTGTTATTTATCTACTAAATATGCAGTACTTCTAAACATATGTAGCTGCTCTAAACCTCTTACGGACCTTCTATGAGCTCATGAATGTGTACTGTACTTCATAGTTATGCGAGATTAATGGTGTGCAAAGCCCGTTGGAATAATGAAATGGCTTCTGTGAGCATCCACATGCTGCAGTTTTTTAACCTTCTGTGAATAATGATGATTACTCCATTTGTGTCTCTAATTATCATTGTCTAAATAAAAACGGGGTGATTAAACAAAGCACTTTCATCAACCACTAGAACCTGAACATTTAGGTAGGTCAGGACTATATTGGGTTTAGAGGGGATGATAATTACAATAAAGAGAAAAAGGAACGCCGAGCAAACTTGTGTTGAACAATAAATGGAAGATAGTGAAGGAGCTATCTGTAGCGAGCCTGTGTCCTTTGCTTCCATGTTGTCCAATTTGACATTCCAGAGGAGCAGGGTAATGTTGTTGTTCTTTACGAGGTCTGCTGATTCTCACTAGCTAGTTATGAACAGTTCTGGTCCGCAGAGCAGAAAATCTCATCACTGCGCATATTTACATGGATCCTGTAACATATTGGCATAGTTGCAAGAATCTGTAACAGGAAAAGGGTGGGAAATGTGATGCTTTAAAGACAACCCATAAAGAAAATCAGTGCAGTGGATTCATTGTGAGTGGGTGCTGCTGATAACCTGCCAGGATGAGATCAGGATCACCTATTGCTTTTGTGCAGTTTATGACTCTGTATCACATACATTTATCTAAAGATGGTATGGAGTCTGATAAGATGTGGCAGGAAATTGTATAATTTATGACCCACAGTCATGGGAACTCCATTTAGAAAGCTATGTACACAATAAACATGTGAACATGCTGTATATTCTTTCAACATAATATACTGTACACCAGCACAGAACATACTCAGGCTTTTCATCCACATTATTGTGCATTTCTTCTATTAAACACTGCCAAATGCAGTGTACTGCTTCAACTATTTCATGAAATCCAGCCATATGGCTTTGATATCAATGGAAAATATGACTGTAGGCCTTGTGTGCTTTCAGTCCATCCTTGCCTCACTTCTTGTTCTAAAACATGCATGACAGTGGTGAGCCTTTTGCAAAGTCCACTCGTCCCGGCCAACTTTCCCAGCTGAGGATCTCTGACCCGAGCTCGCTTAGCCGTTGACAGTCGTCCCAGGATGTCTCCAGTCAGCAGAACTTCAGGTGTCTGTCAGCAGAGGCAAGACAGGAAAAAGCTTGAAACTTTATGTGGTAATATCTGCATGGAGATAGAGTCTGGATGGAAGAGTATTCCCCCTCTGTGGTGCTGCTTCCTCCGCTGAGAGCTGGCCTGCTCCACTAAGTGACTCACCACTCAGCCATGTAGCAAACAGGGATGCTTATCCCAACTTAAAGCTGTGCAGTTCAGTGTCAGGTTTTCTGCTGTGTCAGCTGTTGTGAATTTTCAGCGTGGGATTAAGTTGCATGTAAACCGTGATATAAGCCATGGTGATATCTTGTTAGCCTTCAACCTTGTGTTACAGTGGCTGTGCAGCAGGTCCAGCTTCCTGCTGATTATCTGGGTTTGGGTCACTGTGCCAGCTGGGCAAAAACAGCAACCCAGATGCACTTTTCTCGGCAGCTTCCTTTAATTGGATTCCAAGGTACTTTCAGGCATGTTAGAGGCTTAAGTCCTCCCATTGTGTCTTGTCACTGATCTGGGTTTTTCCCTTTACACAGCCAACTACTACTTCTCACTGACCTTACTGATTAGTAAAGCAGCTTTTACAGTCAAAGCAAGGTGTTAACAGGAGTCCCACCTTAGATACCACCAGAATAGGTGTTGAATGACAATTGAGCAACAAATTTGTTGTTGAGATATTGATGTAACCACTAGTGTTGTAGTCAGTACCACTTAAACTAAGTCGAGAGTGTACCGAGACCGAGACAAGACTAAAACTTTGATGGGTTGATACAAAGTCAAAACCTGGACCAGAACAGTGCAAGTTACATGCCGAATGACAGATGTATGATTAAATATGGAACATACACACTATTGTATTCCACCACTGAAATAAGTGGCCTGAAACAAACAGAATTTACATGGGTCGCTAATGTGTATAGCTAATATTTCCAAAATCTCATTGGGTGAGGGGTGAAGTATGTGTAAAAAGGGTTGACAGCCGTTGACAGTAACATACATTTCATATTATTGGTTGCATTTGAAGCAGGACATTTTACATCCAATTATAATTATGCTGTCATCAAAGACATCTTACAATGCACAGGAAATGTAATGATATTCTTGTCCTTGTGATCTTGACCAGTCTTAAAATAAAATCAAAAACCCTCCATCTCTGAGACAAGATAGTAAAATGTGGTTGATTCTGAGACGAACCTGAGACCTTTAAAAAGAGGTCTTGAGTTCAGTCTTCATCTTCAGAGTCCCAGGTGCTATAACACCAGTAACCACTACACATTCATCAGTACGCATTGTGATTTACCTCCCATGATGATTCAACAAGTATAGATGAGACAAAAGGGTAGAAACTACCATTTTGCTGTGTATGCACTCTTATTTGTTGCCATAGTGTTGCTATCTTAAAATCTGCAGTCACATTCTTTCGGTATCTTCCTAAAGCTTGTGACTATAGCTGAAGGACAAACCATTGCTGCAATATTGTGTTCTGTGTTTGTCTTTGGGGCCTTTTCCTCCTTTTACAAACTGGTGTCTAAGATCTTTTGGTGTACCAGACAACAACATCATAAGCTCATGCCCAGTTTTCAGTCCCCCTTTGTATAGAATGTTTGTTATTTGCATGTATACAAGGCTTTATGCTATAGCAGATGCAGTCTAGATGTGGTTGGACAGCTGTAAAATTTCCAGATGTTTGCGTGTGCTCTCTTTAATGTGTATAATGTGTCATGCCTCCAAGGTTGACACTTCGTATCTTTCCTCAACCCTTCAGTTTTGAATCAGTCTCATTGTTTGACAGAGAATCATACAGCCTCTTGTAATAGCTGTGTATTGTATAGATTTTGTAAGGCTCATTCCTCTTCCTGCTAAAGACTCAACCACATGACTTGGCTGGGTTCCACAGAATAGATTTGCTTTCTCTCTGCTCTCTGTGCTGATCTGAAGGTGGTTTGATAGGAGTGGTTTGAACCACAAAAACCAACTTTAGTGAGTAAGGTCAACCTTAGACTGATTAGACTTGATCCTGATAGCTTCAGTCTCAGCCTCTCAGAGCAGCTATTGCGGTCACTGCCCCTGCAATCTAATGAATACTTGAAAATATGACTTTTTTAGTGTCACCACTTGGCACAAGAGTATCAACTCTAAGCCAGACTCCTTGAAGACTGTGAGAAAGGATGACGGGAGCCAGTCATTGGGTGGTGGAGACCACCCCCAGTCGGGTACCGTCAAGCCCAGATCTAACCCATGATGGCCCTTTGACGGCCCCGCTGTGGCTGCATGCAACTCCAAGTTGGAACAGCCTTGTTTCACTATCTGGGTCCTGACTTCTCTGTCTGGTTTTTGGGGCTTGATGAATGGCTTGAGATAAACATCCATAGCTTCCACTTGTTGAGAGTTTCCTGTTTGGTGTCGCCCAAGTCCTCTCGTGCAGCCAGCAAGAGAGCAGTGGTGGGACAAAAGTTCACGACTCTCTGAGAATGACTCCCAGTTAGCCAGCTGGTCAGACTGGACAGCCAGCCAGCAACAGAACATTCCTTTTCACCCAGGCATTTTTGGAGGATGATGTGATGTTGCTTGGTATGGGTGGGATTAGACTGAAATATTTGAGGCTAGAAACACTTGCTTTGGTAGTGTATTTGACAGATTTTGATGGATGCTGTAATGCTAATTGCGTGGTCAAGTCAGTTTAGTTTTCAGTCTTTATAGGACTGTACTTAATATCTTACAATAACACAATAGAATCTTCTGGTGAATGTTGGCAGTGGACATGTTTGATATAAATGGAGGATTTACAGTGTAGCTTGGCATCACTTAAAAGTTTCTCTCTCTATCAAAGGGGATGATAAAGCTTAGCAGGAGGAAGGAAATTTGAAGAGATTTGGCGTAGGTAATGGAAAAAAAACATTAAACCTTTGCCTCAAATGTTAGTTTTATGAATACTTTAATTTTAGTGCCTGTCCTAAGGATGTTGCTGCATTTTCACTCCAGCTGGAAATGCTGTGAAAGGCAGCTGCCTCAGCCACAGGTTTCCCCACTGGTTTTGTCAGTGCCGTAACTCCTAGTCTCTGGTTGAGGTCTGTACAGCTGCCTCTGTAATTAGCGAGACAAAGGCCTTTTTGAGTCAGAAACAGGCTGCGTTGGACAAAATACAGGAAAATGGCAAAGTATTATAAAAACAGAAGGATTTGGATTGTTCTAAACCTTTGAGTAATATCACTTGTATGATGCAAGGTAACAGTTGGCAGAGAAAACAAGATCAGCTCAACATTCCTCCACAAGATTAATTAGATTGAGCTGCAACAGTAGAGAAGATTTTCTTTGGTTTGTATTTGTATACTTTCAGCATGATTTTGTATCTGCCTTTGGGTGTTTTAAACTAAAGACTATTGTCTTGTGATCTGAAGGTTTAGCTTTGGAAACCAATCATCAATAAATGATTGTGCTCTCATCAGCCCTCTTAGTTGGGATCTTATGTTCATGATAAAGAGTTGGTCTGGGGAGAAGCATCTACAGAAAGGATTAAGAGAGAATAACAGAGCTATAAGGAGAAGAAAGTGAGAGGAGAAAATTGCAAGAAAGACGAGTGCAGATGGAAAATGGAGAGACTGCAGTTCACATCGACCAACACTAACCGAAGCACACGGGAAATAAATCACCACCATCTCCCTCCCTCCTTCCCTTCGGCAGTATAAGCCCACATCTGCATGTTCCTATGGAGCTGGCGGACATATTTCACCCCAGAGGACGTCCCAACAGCACAGGGCTTTATGTGTGATATACATGGGGCCAGACGTTTCCTGGAAAGCACATTCAGCTCTGTCTCAAGAAAAAACAGGTCACCCGTGAGTCAAAATATTCACTGTTGGTATTGGTTTCTAAAAGACACTGTTATGGCCTCAGCCTTTTTCAAACTAAGATGGTTTTTAGTGTCCATTTGCAAGCACACTGGTGTATTCCAAAGCCATGAAATTGACTAAATGGATATCACAAAGGGCATTGCAAAAAAAAAAAGTCTTCCATGTACAACTCAAAAGCCTACTTGCACAAGGAATCTATCAATTTCCCCAGTCTTGGAGTAATTTGTGGAAAAGGGAGAGAGAGAGAAGAAAAAGGAAAAAAAATATCTCTGAAGTTAAGTGAGCTAAGTAATTTCTACCATCTGCAGTGCACATTTCTGCCGCCTCGCTCCCCTTTAAATGTAAAGTGGCAAGGCAGAACACAGGGCCTAGCCACAAGAGTCCCAGAATGACAGAGTGGAGAAGCGTGGTCCTCTCCAGGGACAGGGGGCAGGGGAGACTGGGACAGCCCTGTTGGCAGGCCCTGCATGAGGCACAGAGGAGGTTGTGGGCACTGTACGGCTGATGTTTTTTGCCAAAACCATCAGTAGAAGGCTGCTCCTGCCACCAAGCGTGACTTTGCTTTGGATGTTCTGCGCTTCTAGGTTGCCCAAATGTCCTTCACCATACTTGACTTTTAGCCCGTGGTGGGAGATAATCTCACATCACTCCAATCTCAGCTAATGCTGGTTAAAAGGGCTTTGATTGTGATTATATTGAAGTGGCAGACTGCAGCACCGTAGAACCATTTAATACTCGGGGATCCTGGTGACTTTGTCCTTGTGAAGCCAACCACATGGAGTGATTTAGAAGTACTTCCTGAGAGACTCCACTTGTTTCCATTCATAAATTTGTAACTGTGGCATAAAACGGTTAGCTGAAGGAGGATATCTCATTTCCCTTATTAATTTACTCATTAACAGTTTTTCCATCTTGACTGCACTTGCTGACAACCTCAGCACACTTTAAGGACTTGAAGCATGACAAATGCTGAAGAGAAGGAGTTAAACTTGGCTTAATGACAAGGACACTACCTTTTTCAATATATTAACAGTTGCCTGTTTGACCTAGTTAATCACTAATGTCACTTTTCTGACTTCAAGAACCCTCAAGCTAAAAAGGTTAGTATAAACAGATGTTATATTCATGACCTTAGCAGTTCTATTAACATGCCAAAAATGTTTCCAGTGTCCTGCAATGAAGACCACATGGTCTCTGTTGTGGCCACACAATCATATCAGCGTGGCATTATTGATCCCTGCAGTATGAGCAGGTTGCAGAATGTCTTATTCTGTGTTGTTTTCTCAGCACTGTTTGCCCTTCCTGTCTTTCAGTGTAGAGAGTGATCTGTCAAACTGATAGGAAGGTGGCAGAGGAAGTGAAATTACATGTTTGTACAACAAGAAACTCATAGAGTTTCGAAGAAAAAAAGGTCTTAAACACTTTAATAATAAAGTACTCATTTATTAAGCAACAGTTTGCCCTCATGAAAAGAACTGCAGGCTAAACTAAAAAAAAAACCTCTACAATTCCACTTTTGTTTGATTGGTTTGAGCATTTTTAAACCCAAGGGGACCAGTCAGCCTCTTAGCATGACTCCCTTTGTCACTGTGTCTCTTTCTTCAGTACTTGCTGGTTAGTTCCCCTCAGAGCCGGTCCCTGTTTCCATATTCTCTCTGCTCCTGCTCTCCAATCTGCTGTGGTCGGCAGAGCAGCACAGCCTGTTCAGTCTGTGTGCCGTACAAATGGCTTTTCTCCACGCTGCACTTGCTGTTAGTCTTGTCTGTGTGTTTAAACGTTTAGAGAAATTGCCTTATGGTGTGTCTGTTTTGAAGAAGGTGACAGCTCGAGTGTTGGAATTTGGCTAGACTGAGTGTTTAGCTTAGTTCTTTTGCATAGGTATAATTTTGTTTCTGTGAAACTACTAATTCAACATCTGTAAAAGTAGGTTGTCATTATTTATCGTAAAGAAAGTGAAAAATCCAAGCTTTTAGCATCAACCACTTTCTGCAATAGAACCCAGAGCAATTATTAATGTTTTTGTTGTGCAACAGCAGCCCGTTCTTACATCCTGCTATTAACGCACACCTTCTGACCTCCCGCTCTGCCAGAGCAAGAGAAAGTGTAGTTGTCATCAATCTCCCATAAATTCCCCCCAGGTTCACCTGTTTATTTGCCCCTTGTGGAGGTGAATCTGGCGGCTGTCCCCTGCTACTCCAGGCCAGAAAGGGGAGATGGAGTGTGTACTGCACTATATCTTTGGGGTGGAGGGGCTTGCTGAGGATCGCAGCGGGGCTATAACTCATCAGCAGTGTGCGGGGCCCTGGCCAAGCATGTCTTAGATCACACTGCTCTCTTCCTGCGAGGCCTTAGATCCTGTGACTCAGCCTTCCTCTTCTCTGCTTGGCCTCTGGACGCTGTTAATACATAAAAAACACAATATAAAAAACTCATGCACACTCATACATACACTGATACATGCAGACAAACACCCACACATGTACAAGACATTGTCACTAAAGAGAGATGAGACAGTTTCTGTCATGTATGTAAAAAAAAAAAATGGCGTTGTTATAACAGAAGCCACCTGGCTCGCGTTGAGGATACAGTGGCTTGTAACCAAACAGTGACCTCACCTCCATTATCTCCACTTCACTACAGTGCGTTTGTTTTTAGGCCAAATTACCACAGAAGAGTATTGTTTCTCCAGATCCAAATAATCAAAAGCTGGTGAAATAATTGTGGGATTTTCTTTGGAGTGCTTCACAGCGACGTTTTGTAAAACCAGGCGGAGATTTTTGCTGGAAACCATGAGCCATTGTGGTTGATGTAAATTGGGTAAGCGGTATAGCTTTCCTAGAGTCTCCTGATGATTGAACGGGGGTCTAGGATGACAGGTGTAGAGTCTCCTACTATGCTGCGGTCTGGACAAGGCCGTGGACCTGAGCTCAGTGGTTAGAGTTGTGATTCCACCTTGTCTGCACCAGAACTGTAGATAAACACACACAAATTCACATAGACTGCAATCAGACACATACACAACCCTCGGCTTACAATAAGAAGGAAACCAGCACTGAATTAATTGCATATGAATGCTTGGCACTTTTTCAAACCTCTGTGTTTCTCATTTTACAGCGCAAGTCAGCTTTGCTTAAACCACGCTACAGTGGTCACCTTTCTCTAAAACATAGATATAACACAAGGGGTGAGAAGTGACTTAGTGTCATGAGATGTTGGTCAAAGAATAAGTTATGTTGTTGTTGTGCTGACCCTATTGCATACAAAGCTGCACTATGAGAGTAATGGCTGCATAAAGTGGGGAGAGTTAACATTTTCACCTTGTGTGATGGGTTTTACAGTTTCAAAGTGCATTGCTACGGGGTCCTGCACATTGAAATTGACCCAAGCACCAAATATATTTTAAGTAAAGCTTTATTTCATGCCTGGCTGAAACTTTGACTGTTGAGCAGCATCAGGTGTCAATCAGACTGCATCTACCTTCCATGATGACACAGCCTCATACTGTAAAAACCTATGAATGAACCATGAGCCATACTCCACCACATGGAAGAAAACAAGTTAGTCAGCCCGTAGAGTGAGAAAGTCACAGCTTCTCTTGCCGCCAAGCCACCACATGAGTTTCCTTTCCGCTGCATGCGGCTGCTTCAGTTGATTACCCTTAGTGAAGTCTTCCTTTTGCCGTGGAAAAGAGGCTGTGTCGAGCACATACTGAATGTGCTGCGGACAGTGATGGGATGACTTTGCTTGATCCTGAAAGTGTATAAAGATGCCTTCTTGAATATGAACCATATGAGCGTAGTGCTTTGTCAGTCAGCTACATGTATCCTCTGCACCCCCCACTTTTTCTGCCTCCAGCTGTAGCGTATTTTTCTTGGCCTGTGCCTGCAAACGGAGGAGCACACAGTTTTATGTAATGTGCAATAGAAATGAAGCATGCGTTCTGGGCCATTCTTTCCATTCACTGGCTGCAGAGCAGAAGTGAGGCACATCCTATGATTTACTTGACTTATCATTAACTGTGGTCAGCAGATTGTAACTTTAAATGTCTTGCTAAATGAGTGAAATATTTTGTAAACTGTTGCAGTTTGACAATGCTTCCTTCAAGGATGAGTTTGTTAAAAATAGAGTGACACTGAGAAAAGCAACAAGTTGAGAAATAGCAAGGACTTGACAATTCAAAGACAATGTCTCTATTAAAAAGGTTGTCCACTAGAATGAACAAGTTTATTTTTCAACTGTGAAATGTCCAGTTTAGTAGATATGGTGGCCCTGTAATTTTCAAATTTACGTTTAACATTTTCTTTTTTAAAAATGAATATTTCTTCTGATTTGGTATTAGATTTTAAACTCTCAAATATCAGTCTATCGGTTTTGGTTTGACTCTAATTAGGCCTGAGACAGGTGAAAAAATAGTCCAACATTTTGAAATACTTCTCGCCAAGTTAAATATTTGTTGGCAGTCACAGTGACTTCTTTTTCTATGTTCTCATCTTCACTGTGAGGTTGCCAGTAAATCAGTGGAAGTTACTGCTCCCAGCAAAAAAAAATCTCAAGCATATGACCGCATAGAAAACCACAATTTGTCATTTTTACAAACAAGATTTGAGGCACTGGTTACTGAGATTTAGAGTTGAAGAATTTTTAAAATATGGACAGATTTGGGCCAGTTGTTTCCCTTGATTTCCATTTTTATGGTAAGCTAAGATACACTTAATATTAAAAAACAGTTTAATGTAACTTTCTACATTTTCCAAAATGTATCTTTTCCTTTACATTTTTGAGACCAAATACTGAGCTTACACCTCCTTCCTTGTAGTCATGGTATGTTTCACTTTCCAGTGTATTTCTCTTACGTATTTTACTTCCAACACCACAATTATTTAGTATTTGAGCTTTTGATTTGCTTATTAGCAACTGTGTTTGCTCCTGTAAGATAACCCATCAAGAATAATAATAAAAAAACATTCATGATGCATCATTTGAAGGTCAGTTATGAATGTTATTTTAGAAATAAAACTTACTTTACTTTCAGTGCTAAGAAAAAGCTACTTTTCTGCCTTTGACTGATTACAGTGGCATATTGTATATGCATGCAGTCTCCATTTTGCGTAGCCTTGACTCAGTCTATCATGCAACTCTGTGTTTAATTCCAAATGCACAGTCTCTTACCCATAATTGCATTCTATATGATTTGGTGGTTTGGGTTGCAGACAACAGAACTGATATATTTTTATTTATGAAGCAGTTTGGGATAAACTTCCAGCATAGGTCTGTTTACTTCTAGGTCTCAGCTCTGGTGGTTGCTTTTAAATGTACCCCAGGTTTTTGTCACAATATGGGAAAACTGCATTTCCCTATTTTGCAGCATGGATATGGAATAATCTGCAATAAGAACTAAAATGCCACACACATGTATGTGTCTATTGATGAAATGAGGCACTATAAAGAAAGTACTGACAGAGGCATGTGGTGTTTTTTCTTGTGAGGTCTCTGTATTTACATATTTGTTTTCTATATTGTGGATTTTAGTATGCAGTGTTGTATATGTTGCATTTTAATATGTTTGTATGAGTTTGTATGGTTGTTACCTTGGACAGGTGTGTCTTGTAAAAGAAAGTTTTGGTCTCAGTACGACTGCTTACTGATTAATATTTCAAATTCAATGATATAATTGTGTGTAAACCTCCAGTATAGTGAGGGCATCTGCACCATCAAAGTGAATTATTTAGAAATCATGCAGCCAAAGTATATGGAAACTGTTAATGGAGGACCTAAAACACTTAATGTTGAACAAGACAGTGGAAAACCAGAGTGTTTCCAGTGTGCCTTCTTTTGATGCATCACTCCAGTGACAAATTAATTATTTGGCTGCTGTTATTGCCCACATCTTGTAATCGTCTAATTTGCTGCACATGTGTTTCTTGTACAATGCTGCGTGGAAAACTTTGCCTTGGTATTATATTAATAATATGTAATGAAAACAAATACAGTTCCACTGTTGACTTTAATAAATTAACACAGTTTTCCACATTGTGTTTGATGTGACTTGAACAAAGTAATTACACAGCTTTCCCCCCAAGGTTCGCGTTCGAGCACATAATTGGATTTTCCAATGCAGTCGTTTGACGGGTTGAAGTACTGAAGTGTATTTTCCTCTGTTGTGGGCGTTAAAATGCACCTCAAAGTCAAACAATGGTTTCCCCATTGTTTTGACATAAAAAAACAGTTTTTCTATTTGTGAAAGCCTCACTACAGCTCAGTGGTTTCATGACTGACTGTAGAGAATGTTGATGCAGCACATGTTGTCTATTAAACCTGCTATACATCAAAACTCATCAAGACATGCTCATAGTTATTTGACTGAGCTTGCTTATATGTGCCATTTTATCCCACCCTCTTCTCACTGGGCCCCCTTTGATGATGTTCTTACAGACTCACTGAAATGTATGACAAACAAAAAAATTAATCATCCTAAGTCCTGCGGTGTCTTGTCTCTGGGGCAGCATCACAAATCAAAAATGTGTTAGGTCTTCAGTCAATGGACTTATTTATCTGGCGAATAAAAGCACCTTGTATCATACTGATCTTGTGACAGTCTTTATCTTGCCACCTCAAGCTAAATAAACAGGAGCCGTGTACCTCCTGACTCTGGTTACATGTTTCCCAAGAACCTTGTACCTTGATGAAAATATTTAGGTTTTCGTGGAAGTTCAGATATTCTTTTACCCTCTGCATATGTAGTACAGTAGCTCAGTGTAGGCAACTTTAATTTTTTTGCATTCCTACAACTGAGAACTAAAAAGAAGAAGAATTGTGTTCAACCCTGGGCTAAGTGTCTGCTCAAGGACACCTCAGAAGTGGTTATGGACTGACATGGTTGCTTATTTAACAGCCACAGTTTACCAGCTGGACTTTGAATTAGAATTGGCAACACAGTGAAAACATGTCCAAAGTTCTCCATCCACTTTAGCATTTTAAGGTTTATTTCTCCAGGTGCACTGTTCAGTTGAATGCCAAGACATTTTGCAAAATTCATGGAGAGGTGATGTTTGTTGTTTTGATATTGCGCATAAGAAAATACATGGCACACCCACAGATGGGTGACACATTAACCCCTTATGTCCTGCCGTAGAACAAGTAGCCAGAGCATATGTTAAAATTTTTACATGCTGTAGTGCCATTTTTTATCAAAATACATACACAATCAGACATAACTATTATACAGAAAGAACCAATTTGCAGAAAGACAACATGTACATCAAAGTAAACTATATATATAAGTCTAACATTACACCTCAGCAGCACCAGTGGAGCTGTAATAGGACTTGTGACAAAATACTGTCCACGATATCACACAGAGGCACAGGTTTTTGCGGTTCCATATACAGTATATGTGTGGGGGTTTGGGAGAGTGTAGGGAGTGTGTGGTGAGGGTCTGGAACCCCATGATAGTTCATGCTCACAATGTGATGAAGTGTATTCCGACGTCGGAACTTAGCGCTGTGACACCTGCGGTCTAGATTATAATGTTTTTGTTGTGTGTGCTTTATACTGGATTTCTGCAACACATTAGTGGAAGGAAACAGCGCTCTCGGACACGTTGGACGCGTCATATGAAAGTGTAACTCCTCGGATTTTATATGCACAAAGAATTATCGCTTTATCTTAATTGGTTGCAATTCTACCGCATTCTTGTGCCCTATGGATCATTGCATTGTCTTCTTAAAGATTTATTTCTTTTTAGCCTTTATTTGATAGGACAGAAGATAGAGTTGGAAACAGGAGAGAGTGGGGAAGGACATGCGGTAAATGCCCGAAGTCAGACTTGAACCTGGGACAGCCGCTACATCTCTGCATGTGGGTCACACGACATAACCATTAGGCTATCGGGCCGCCCTCATTGCATTGTCTTCTTGAAGGAGATAATGTTTCATTATAGGATAAAGGGGATCACTCGGAACAACTTTGTATTGATTTGCAGTAGGGCTGTACCAGAATATTCGAATATCCGAATATTCATTGTTGTGGTGGTATTCGAATAGTAATTTTGATATTCGAATAGTCGTGCAC
>OMNN01042537.1:0-10999 GCA_900302755.1 Chromis chromis
GACTCTTTTTGCCAGCAGTAAACATAGATCCAGGGCAGTGATGATTTTCCTGGACATATGATGCTCATCAGGATATAAACCTAAAATAAACAGTTTAGGATCAAGGGCTAATTTTATACCTAGTATAATCTCCAATACTTGTTTAATCTCACCCCAGAACTGCTGAACTTTATTGCATTCCCAGACGCAGTGAAAGAACGTCCCCCTCTCCTCTCCACACCTAAAGCATAAATCTGGGATAGCTTCATTATATTTATTGAGTTTTTCTGGTGTCACATATGTCCTCATTAACCAGTTATATTGCAGCACCTTAAGCCGAGTATTGGTAGTTTTAGTTTGTGCTTTAACACACGCTTCTTCCCAGTCCTCTGAGGGCAGGTCCTCCTGTAAATCTTCCTTCCAGGCATTAAGTTTTCGTGAAGATGACTCAGAAGAACCTTCCGCTAGCATATTATATAATTTGGAGATGATTCTCTTTCCACAACAGTCATTTTTCATTTCTTTTTCCAAGGTGGATAGCGGGGGGATCAACAAACGCTGATTTTGAGATGATCTTAAAAAATTTCTAAGCTGTAAAAATTTAAATTGATGTTTGCGTGGGATATCATACTTGGCAATTAACTCCTCAAATGTCATCAGGGTTTCACTGTCTGTTCCCATTAGGTCACCTATTGTTTGCAAACCTTTCCCAGCCCAGTTCCTAAAACCCGGGTCTGATCGGCCTGGAGGGAAAAAATGGTTACCCCATATTGGGCTGAAGCGCGAGAGGAAGGTGGATTCACCCAAATATTTCTTAACCTGATACCAGATTATAATCATATTTTTGACTATAGGATTTTTTGTCTTCTTTTTCAACATTTGTAGTTTTGCTGAGTATAGGTACTGAGGGAGAGGCAGAGGGACTGAGCAGTTTTCAATATTCATCCAAGATGGGGGGGATTTATCTGTAAAATAATACATCATAGTCCTCAATTGAGCTGCCCAATAGTACCAAAGTGGATTGGGGCACCTGAGGCCTCCTCTATCGTATGGTAGGTACAAGAGGGATAAACGTAACCTGGGTCGTCTTTTGTTCCACAGAAATCGTACAAACAATTTCTTTAGGTGTGAGAAAAAAGTAATTGGGGGTGGCAGTGGGATGTTCTGAAACAGATAAAGAAGCTTGGGCATTATGTTTGATTTAAGTATATTGATTCTTGCTATAAGCGATAAAGGCAAGGAGTTCCATCTGTCTATAGAGGAAGTGACTGAGTTTACCATGGGAGTGTAGTTAACCCCTATAATGTCCTTTATACATGGCACTATCTTTATCCCCAAGTATGTAAAACATTCTACCATTTTGAATTGAAAAGAGTTTCCGGCAATGTTTCTTTCTTCTGATTTAAGTAACATTAATGAAGACTTGTCTTTATTTACTTTATATCCTGATATCCTTCCAAATGATTTTATTAAATCTATCAAGGCTGGGATAGAATTTTTCAGTTTTTCTAAGAATAAAATGACATCATCCGCGAACAACGCAATTCTATGTTCCTGCTGGCCTACTAACACACCAGTTATGTTGTTATGAGACCGCACCGCAATGGCAAACGGTTCAATGGCTAGAATAAATAATAAGGGGGATAAAGGGCACCCCTGCCTACATCCACGATTAATTTTAAATGGTTTTGATATAACTCCGTTTGTTAATATTTCAGCATATGGTTCATTGTATAAAAGTTTAACCCACTGACAGAAATTATCCCCACAGCCAAATCGTTTTAAAATTTCAAATAAATATGGCCATTCAACTCTATCAAAGGCCTTTTCAGCATCCAATGATAGTAGAGCAGTGTCTGGTTTTTCTTCCTGTGTATGAAGAATATCCAACACTCGTCTTACATTATGAAATCCCTGTCTACCTAAAATAAATCCGTTCTGATCGCAGGAAATTATGCCGGGTAATATTTTCTCCAATCTTTGAGCCAAAATTTTGCATAGTATTTTTAGATCCACATTAAGCAGACTTATTGGTCTTAAATTTTCACATTTATTGCAGGGTTTACCAGGTTTGGGCAGTAGGGTTATCAGTGCTCCTCGTAGTGAGACAGGGAGGATTCCATTTTCAAATGATTCTGAGAACATATTGATGAGAGGGGACAGTAATTTAGTTTTAAATTTTTTATAAATTTCAATTGGCAGCCCGTCTGGGCCTGGGGCTTTGCCTGTTTTCAATTTATCAATTGCTAAAGATATTTCCTCCTTAGTTATAGCCGCACCAAGATCTATGTTTATTATCTCTGAAATGTTGGGTATTCGGAGGGTATCTAAGAAGATGCTTCGCTCTTGTTCTGTATGTGTTGCATCTGAGCTATATAGTTTTTCAAAAAATACCTTAAAGGTTTCATTGATCTCAAGAGGGTCAACAGTAACCTGTCCATCATTGTTTTCAACAGAGGTAATATTGTTCTCATTTTGTAACTGTCGAAGGCGCCAGGCTAATAATTTCCCGGATTTCTCCCCTTGATCATAAAATGTTTGCTTAAGACGCAAAAGACTTGAGGCTGCTTTAGAGGCTGAGAATTCGTTATACTGTGTTCTTAATAATAAAAGTTTTTGATGGGCTTCTGGATGTGCCGTTTGATAATATTCCCTCTCGAGCAACTCAATCTCTGCTTCCAACTTTCTTGTTTCCTGATAGGTTTGTTTTGCTTTATAGCTTGTAAAACTAATTATCTGACCTCTTATATAAGCCTTAAAGGCTTCCCATCTTGAACAGGATGATGTTTCATCTGTATTGGTTTCGAAAAAGATGGTGATTTGGTTATCTATGAAGGATATAAATTCTGAGTCTAGAAGCCATTTTTGTTTAAATCTCCACCTAGGGGGATCTCTTCTAAATCTTAGATCTTCATATATTAATGAAATTAGCGCATGGTCAGATATTAAAATGCTGTCATATTGACAATCCTTTATTTTGTATCTTATATTGGAAGAAGCTAAAAAATAATCGATACGAGAGTATGATTTATATGTAGCTGAGTAGCAGGAATATTTTAAGTGATTTGGGTTCATATCCCTCCAAATATCCCTCAGATTAAGTTCCTTCATAAAGTACTGAATAGTTTGTCTACTTTTGGAGTGGGAGTTATCAATACCTGAACTTCGATCCACTTCTGGGTTCAACGTACAGTTAAAGTCCCCTACCAAAATATAGCTACCAGACAAAGATGAAATTGTGAGAAAGAGATTATGGAAAAACTTTGGGTCATCATTGTTAGGGGCATAAATATTTATCAAGTTTATTTTTTCTGTAATAAGTGTGCCCTGTAGGATAAGATACCTCCCAGCCTTGTCTTTAATAACCTTTGTCACATGAAATGGTATGGATTTATGAATCAAGGTCATAACCCCTCTTGCTTGAGAAGTGAAGGGTGCTGAGTATATACTACCCTGCCACCTCCTCCTAATCTTTGCCTCTTGACCAGGTAACAGGTGAGTTTCCTGAAGCAACAGTATGTCAGGGTGTAGAGATTTTACTTTAGTCATTACTTGTTTTACTTTTTTCAGTTTTTGTAGCCCTCTGCAGTTCCAAGAACAAAATTTAATTCTTAATCCACCAAACATAGTTTAAAACATTGCATGTGCTTCCCATTGACTTTAAATTATTCATAGAAAGAGAAACTAAAAACATCTGGACATTAAAAACAACATCCATGATAACAAATATATGTAACCCCTTTAACTTTGAACTTAACCCGCTTCCCTCCCCCAATAGCTACTGGCACCTGTCTAACAGCTATAGGTCGTTCCACACACTAGTGAGGATCAACCGACTGTGCCTGAACACTTTCCCTCTTACCCTGCCCCGCTACATAAACAAGAAACTTATTAATAAGTACTTTGAGAAACTTAGGCTATAAATCGTAACATTGGCTGTGAGCCTATGGGTCAATGTGCAATCAAATGTTATAGGTATTATTTTTCTTTCCTTTCTTTCTATTATGAAAACAAACAAACAAGCAAGCTTAGAACTCAGTGATGATCCATCCGCATCAATATACAGCAATGTGACAGTGATTACATTATCTCACCCCTGTCCGCTTTCTGACTTCAGGGCCCTTATGAAGTTCTCTGCTTCACCTGGCTGGTTAAAGATGCGAGATTGTCCGTTGTGTGTTACCAGCAGCCTTGCGGGAGGAATCATGCCGTATCGGATCCCCATGGAGCGAAGCTGTCGTCTCACGGCATCAAACTCTTTCTGTTTTTTGTGCACGCCGGTTGCGAGGTCCTCGTAAAATCTCACCGGGCGGTTCTTGTAAAGAATCTGTCCCTTTGCTCTGGCGGCTCTTATCACAGTCATTTTGTCCTTGTAATTTAGGAACTTCATGATAACAGTCCTTGATGCGTCGGTGTTTGCCGTATTCTTTTGACCGACCCGATGCGCTCTCTCCAGTGTCAGAGCGGTGCGTAATGGTGCCAAGTTCAGAGCCTCCGGTAGCCAGTCTTCCAAGAAAGCGCACGCGTTCTCTCCCTCCGCGCCTTCGGGCAGGTTAACCAGTCTCAGGTTAGATTGTCGCGATCTGGTCTCCAGATCCAGCACTTTTTCTTCGAGATCTTTGTTTTTATGTTCAAGAGTCTGAACCTTCGCCTGCAGATTGGCGACGCTATCCTCTGCTTCAGATAACCGGATCTCCGCCTCAGTGATCCGCTCGGCGCACTCATTAACATCCTTCCTCACATTCTCAATTGCGGACAAAATACCATCCAGTTTGGAGGAAAAGTCGGATTTCAGGTTTGCAATCGCAGCCAATATAGCTTCTGAACCTCCTACCGTCTCTCCACTCTCAGTCTGCTTGCCAGTTTCCTCTGCCATTGTTTCGCACGTGCTTGAGTTAGCTTCGCTATCTTCACAGCTAGCCTCAGAGTTTAGCTTAGAATTAAAGTTGGATAACTTCGTCTGAATCGGCTTACTGGTGTTTTTAGCGGATTTCCTTTGCGAGAGAGGCATCATAGCTGTCCCACAGACGACGTTTAATGTCTCTTTAAGGAGTATTGTTCAAGGTTTTACAGAAAGGTAGCGGAGCCCAGGTGAGTGCGTCCTCTCAGCAAGCCGCCATTACCGGAACCTCCACTTTTTTTCAAGTAGATTTGGTGCCTAAACCCAACCGAGCTGCAAATAAACAGCGAAGTAAAAATTAAACTGTGTTAAATACAAAATGAGAGATGATACATCAGACCCAACACATTTCCTCCAAAACATGAATGAAAATGCCATTTAGCTGTATCGAAACATGAGGTTTTGAAACTGTGTGTTGAGGAAAACGATGCAATCACATCTGAAGGAAGCACCTTGTGAGGATTTATCTGATTTAGAATTAACTAGAACTTGACTTTGAACCTGATCCTGGTGGTGAAACGTCCTGCGGGAACCTGACAGTAGATTCTACCTGACAGTCTGTATTTATTTCTCATTCATCTGTTTACTTCTGATTACACAGAGCTCTTCTTATTGTAAAACTGTTTCTTTTCCATATTTAATCCTTGAAATCGAGGTAAATAAAGTAGCATTTTAGCATAAATTGTGCTACACATCAGTCTGACAGCTTCTCATACATAAAAAGTCTTCACCAGGGTTCAAAATACTATGAGACAGAACTTTACTCTGGAAAATGATCACAGCAATAATTATTTTCGCCTTTGTTGTGACAGATGAAGACAGAAATACTATGATTCCAGACCTCTGATTCATCACCCAAACCTCTAATTTGCACATCAGTTCAAGATGAAAAGGAAATTATCAGTCTTCAGTTATGAAGTATTCACCAAATGTTTTCCAAATGAAACCATATTTTTGATGTAGATTTACAGGAACCTTCACTCACAGCACAACAGTTCTGTTGAATTGATTAAGTGGACTGAACCACTTCTGCTCCAGCGGGGGGAGGAGGATTCACCCATTGTCTTTTGATTTGTACTGAAGCGCTGACTGTCAGGGAGCAGTTTTCCTCCAAAAAATTTAAAGAAAATTAAAATGAAAGCTTTAAAACCCTCTGTGTGGAATCTACCACAAAGCTTTTTAAATTAGTGACAAGGTCCTGCTCATTAGTAAATGAGATAAATTGTCCTTTGGGTTTCAATCCTGTAACAGTCTGTAAACCCTGCCAGGCTTTCTGTGTCCTTCTTTAAGAGGGACTGTCTCATCCCTGTAGGCTTCCTCGCACTTCTTATTTCGGTTTTGATCTTCCTTTGTACTCTTCTAATTTCCTCTTTACTTCCAAAAGGCCTCGATCAGGCACTTTTCTCCTCTATTAGTGTTTTTCTACCCCTGGCTTATTCTTTGGGTGTATTCAAACTGTGTTTCTTTTTTTAACCAAAAGGTCACATAAGTGATCTACTACCTATAAAGGATCAATTTATTGCTACGACAGCTGGACATTGTGGAATCTAAGGAAGTCAGATCATCAGAATGGTCATTTCTGTTTAGTCATTGGCTGGATGGTTGAGTGTATCTGTGTGGCTGTCTAGATGTTTCCCAACAACCACAGACTAACAGCTGAAAGCGGAGCTGAGTAACATCTGTGTAAGCAGATCTTACTGCATGGTTGCACGGAACATGATGTCCAAGGCAGGACCTCACTGACGTAACTGCTGCTTTTAAGAAAGAAAAAAAACGTCATTGTGTGCCTGAAGAACACCCTGTCAGTTCACTGAGATTAAATTGTTTGGCACTAAATGTTAAATATGAAGCATTGCATGTCAACAAATTCCCGTAGATGAATAGGGAGAATTATGATGATAGACATTCATGGTGCATCTATAAATATCAACACATTTTTGTACTCATGCAGCCCCTTATTATTATACTTCCACCTCTGTGCTTCACTGTCAGGACTATGCATTCACTGTGGTAGTCCTGACCAGGTTCACACCCCCATCTGAACTGAACAAATTTATCTTGGTCTCATCTTGCCAAAGAGTGTGCTCCTAACATTCATCATTTCTTTTTATGGTGTCATTTGACCAATGCAACCATGATTAGTGGTACTAATGCTTTGTTTATTTTTCTTTATTACTGCTGCAACTGTGTTTTGACTGATATTCAGTTGCTCACTGATCTTCCTGTATCTATCTTTGTGAAGCCTTACACTTATGTTTTTTAGTTCCTGTGGCAGTTCTTTTCAATGTGGAGCCATGATGCAGACATGCAAAAAGACACAGTCTGTCAATAGGTCCAAAACTGACTAAGTTCATGGGTCATTTGATTGGAAATCACAGGTGTATTCACTTTTTATCCATTGAGTTTCTACTTTAGGGCCTGTATTTCCAATAATGTCTTTCTAAAGTATTTGTTTTTGATTGTTCATGTGAAGAAATGATGCAATTGTTTAGAGATTTTAAATAATGTGCCATTTAAGTGTCATTGTTCAGGGGTGTACTCACTTCTGTTGTATACTGTACATCACACACACATTCAGGCGGCCCAGCTCTGTCTCTTTCAGATACATACAGTGTGTCACTGAGCCTTTGATGTAGGTTGGAGAAGAAAGCCTTCAGTAATAAATAAGCAGCTCCCTTCACTAATGATTAATGTCTCGTCTTCATTTCATTCACTCATTCAGGTTTGAGGCTTCACACATAGTTTATCCTGATGTTTGTGAAGTCTGCAGAACTTTGTGTTGTTATTTGAAGCTTTGCGTGTTTCAGTATCAATATTTTAGATCCCCTTTCTGCAACTTTTGATTTTTTTATAATTTTAAGTTTATTCTGTCCTTATCTAGCCTATAGCATCGAACACTACTTATCCTGAAAGTTGTGCAGGAAACACTGCCAAAGTGTTGGCCAATTATTGAATCCAAGGGTTCACTTACATTTTTTTTCACCATGTTTAATGGATGTGTTCAATAAGAAAAATAGAATTGTTTGTGTATTCATTGCTTTTTGTGTTTTGTCTATACTTGTAACTTGGATAAAAATAATAATAATAATAATTTTTAAATTAATGCAGAAAACCAGCTAATTCCACACATTTATAGTTTTTTTAGGCCATATTTTTTCCCAATTAATAATAATAATAATAAATTTTGTTTGTAATGCACTTTACATTTCAAAATAAAATCTCAAAGTGCTACAGATTAAAACAACAACAACAACACAATAGATATAAAGAGCAGAAAGACACAGCTTTGATCAAGCATATGCATATTATAAAAAAGATGGGTTTTAAATCCTTTTTTTAAAACTGTCCACAGATCGTGGTGTCCGCAGATGGTCGGGGAGGGCATTCCACACTGAGCAGAAAGCCTGGTCTCCCATCATACAGAGTTTGGTTTGGGGGGGTTTTAGGAGGTTGGCAGATTTAGAGTGGAGGGAACGGGTGATAGTCTGTGTGGTGAGGAGTTCTATGAGGTAGAGAGGGGAGTTTCCATGGATGCATTTATAGGTGAGGAGGGTTTGTATTCAATTCTGGATTTGACAGGGAGCCAGTGGAGTGAGTTCAGGATGGGGGTGATATGGTCATATTTCCACACCCTCATCAGGACCCTAGCAGCTCTGTTCTGGATGGACTGAAGCTTCTGGATGCTCTTGCTAGGAATCCCGATAAGGAGTGCATTGCAATAGTCCAGCCTGGCTTCTCTGCATCTGCCAGTGTGAGTGTTGGATGGAGTCCCAATTTATGTTATACAATCATCCACCATCATGGTTCTGACATTGCCAATCTCCACTACGCCCTTATGAAAAGATACCTCTACTGCCTGCATTTTATAGTATGAATAATATTTATAATAACATGTAAAAACATACCGTTGTCATAATACAAGCTATTTCTTCCCTTCACATAAAGGCCAGAATCTGCAAGTATTAACATATGAAATGATGGCAGATCTGAGTAGCCTCAAGCGTTCTGAAAAGAACAAGATACAACATGTATGAGTCGCCCTTATATTAACCAATACAAGAGCTCAATATTAACGGCAGCGAAAATACCCTGAAAATAGCCGAGGGCTCTGAAAGTTCTGTTCATAACGCAGCAACAGGCGTTTTCACTGAGGAAACCTAAGGAGCACCTCAGGCAGTGGAGGGGAACTTAGTAAAGAGGCTTTCCAAAAATCTCCACCAAAGATGATCTGAAGCTTCCAGAAGTTACCAAACAAGATTCTTCTGCTTCTATAGACCATGTCAGACTCCACAGAGTAAGAAAACTAATTCCCTCCGATCGGTGGCTAAATATAGATTCAGGAGGTAAGAAATTCACTAGATTGATGATGAACCTCTTGACCTCCGCTGACTTTACCAGCCAGCTCTTCTTACAAACAATCTATAACACCCACAAGAAGATGATACAAGATTACACCTCTAATACTTGTTGGAACTTTTAAGTGTATGTTGTAAATCATCCACTCACTCTGACCGCCACAAACAGACCAACACCAGCAAGACTCTTAGAGCAAATTACCTGGTTCAGTGGCCATGAATCCCTCAAACGGGGTTGGTAAAGCAGAGTGTGTGTCTGAAAATGATTAAAAAACTTTGAGCTGACTCAGCCACAAGCTGTGGCCGAAATGACGCACAGGATTGTGGATCCTGGAAGATAATGAAACGAGAAATAAGTTCCTGATAGCGACTTCGGTCCACGTGATCTTTCTGACAGATTTTTAGAAACACTGTTAAGGGAGGTAGAGGTCAAAACTGTGGTGATTCTACTTCCTGATATAATCTACTGTTGAGGTGAAGTAAGAGGGATACAATAGATGTTATAGAAGGTGTGCTGGTGTCATTAGGGGCCCCTGGGGGAAGAATTCATGCAGTTCATCACTCTACTGTCCTTGGTGAAGGTTGCTTTTGTACGTACCTGTAAGTAATGCAAAGATGATATGTTTAATCTGCAACACATTTGCATGGTTGGATCAAATTTTTTGACACTTAAATTCCCATTTCCCATCCTGGAGGTCCGTGCAGCAGAATAAACGCCATATCAGGTATAAGGCTGATATTTACTCTCTAACTTACAGTTCTGATTAGGTAGAAGTAAAAATGTCACTTTTTCAAATCCCACTCTGTCCTGGTGATAAGCATAAGGAAACTAATTGTGTTTCAAAATCCTCCTGAGTGTCCCTCATCCACAGAGCCCAAGGTTTGTTCATTTTGACCTCATGGTGTTGCAGCTGTTGAATTCTGATTAAATGCTTCTTTTTTTTCCAGGTGGGATTTTCAAAATCAGGGGGGGTAGCTGCAATAATTTACAGATTTGCTTTGGTTTCTGTTTGCTTCGATAAGAATGCAAGTGTTGATTGGTGTGTACAGTGTTATGTATCCACCCAGGACAAACATCCCAGCATCAGATCTGTCTATGAAATGTTAGATAAGGACAGAATAAACTTATGATTATGAGAAAACAAAAGCTGCAGAAAAGGGATATAAAATAGTGAAATTAAAGCTACTTTAGTGTGTGGGTTGGATGACTCATTATCACATGAATCTGGGAAAAAATGCAGAGCTACATGTTTGGAAACTCTAACCAAATCTGAATCAGTGAATAGAATGAAGACAGTAGAAATAAATCATTGCTGGGGGAAAGTGTTTATTTATTGATGGAGCCTTTCTTCTCCAACCTACATCAAAGGCAGAGTGACACACTAGGTGTATATATGAAAGAACCAGGGCTGGGTTCTGAATGAGTGTGTGAAGTCGGTGTTTCACAGTGATTGCTAAATCAGGTGACATCAAATTACATTTTATAGAAGAAATGGTCAGCTGTAAGTGAAAATAAACAACACTAACTGGTCATGTGGCACTGAAAACTCTGACTTTGAACCCAACATACTTCACCAACCCTCTAATTTTGCTTGGTAGTTCAGCCCTCTGGTCTTCCATGAACCTGTGCTCCTATTGGTTCTCCAGGTGGCTGATTGGTGTGATAAGGAACACCTGTGCAGCTCAGTGTCTTGCTAGTCTATTTGTCTGCAGTCAAACATTTCCTCTGCTTCTCTTCACAGGCACCACTGAACTGGGTTTATCT
>OMNN01042540.1:0-11630 GCA_900302755.1 Chromis chromis
ACCAGTTACAAGTTTGCTTCACAAACCATTAGCCCACCACTGCCCCCCTCTTGATTTAACATTTACAACATTGCTCCAAGTGCCCACGGGTATTACCTATACCAGGAAAAAATATTGATATTTAACAACTTACATTTTTAATTCGATTAGATTTTTGTTTGCTATCAGCTTAGTGTAAACACTGCCTGCAGTTCAGCCGAAAAGTCTTGTGACTGTTGATGACAGCTGATGACATCACAGTTCTGCCGAGGAGCAAAGAATTATTTGTTTTTTACTAAATCTGGTCAGGTCAAATGTTTTATTTTTGGCAAATCTTTTGATGAGAAATACAAATATCGTTATCTTAGGTTTGGTTTTGGTTAAGTTTTCCAATCGAACGTGGAAATTGAGAATCAGACAATCCTTTCTTTCTTTTTACAGTTTCTGGCTCTGATAAATGGTGTCATTTTGACGACTTTTTAAAAATAACTACTTGCCAGTAGATTGTGGTGTGCAGTCTTCATTTAAAAAAGTGAAGGAAAAAAAACATATTTTTTGACATCCTGAATTCAACACAATCGGAGCTCTAACATAGCACAAAACTGCATTGTGTTTCATCCAGTATATCTATTCTGTTCATCTTTATGTTTGAACGGACAGCTTGTTTGCTATATCTCATTAATATTACACTGTAATGTTGGGCGAAGATAAATTAAGGTGCAGTATAGATGATCCAGAAGTATTGTGATCCAAGGCACCACCTGCTACATCTTCCTCCATATTCGTGCTCGCTAATAAAGTGTGGAAAGCTCCCCAGCTGGCAGGGGTCAGGAAGGCAGACCGTTTTGTGAATATTGAATCGGCTGCAGGGAGGCATTTCTCCGCTTCCAAAACCTGAGCAAAGAGGAGCACAATGAGGGGTCAGACACCCACAGACGGATGAGCTGCACAGGCTGAATCAGGCTGCTACCTCTGTGTTCTTGCGAGAAAGATGGAGTTTTATTTCTTGCTGAGAGCATGTACGGGTCCATGGGCATAGCTTACCAACTCAGCGGCTAACCCTGGCACACCAGCAAAGTGACTCGCTGTGTGCTGTAGCAGAAAATATAACTCCAGCAAACAACACTCACTTACAGCAATTTTCCAGCAGCTGAGCGAGTGCGCAACTGTGGAACGGGAGAACGGTGACAGCAGGAGGACAAAAATCTGGACAGGAGAGTGAAGCACAAGTTAAACTTTCGGTATCGTTTCTCTCTTTTAAAAAACAAAAACACACCATTAGGCTATCAAGGCTGCAGGTCTATTTTAGGAAAACACATGAAAAGGCAGACAGGCAGTGCAGACCACAGATGCAGCTGATATATGAGATGAGTGGAGATACACAGATAAGGCCAAAGAATAAAAGAGTCATTTTGCAGCAGTGGTCTACAAGCTCAACAGCCCACTTAAATAAAATGAAGGAAAATGTGAAGCAGAGCGTTAAGTGTAATTAAACATGTCTTAATATATACTCTAGGTCAATGTGCTCATGAGCTTTTATTGCATGTCATCCACCTTTATATCTTTAAAATCAGTAATAAAAAGGCATTTACATTCAGATGCCAGATTAATAGGAACAGTGAGCCAAACCTATTGCAATCTAACCCTGCAATATATCTTTGGTTTGGTTTAAACTAATTAAGAGAGCTGTTGATTCAACTGTGTGTGCACAATTTCTGTTGAAATGTATTGTGTTGCATTGAGCACATAGCTTAAATCAGGAACGCTGGACTAAATAACAGAAACACCCTCATCTAATTAAAGCACCACAAATTCCATCCTCCAAAGTGATCATACAGCAAGATTTCACCTGACTCGAACTGCTTCAACATAAACTGTACATTATAACAACCACCAAGGGGGATTTATTGCATGACTGTTGCATTAAACTGCATTAGCTTCCATGGGTGTACCTTATATTAGGTGTACCTCACATTTTAAACATGCTGTATGAGAAGAAGGGCTGCTGTTATTAAAAAATGTAAAAGTATAACATGCAGATTACTGGTATAGCAGGTATTTTGCGTTGCTGTCCTGCGGTCTTCGTTGCAGACTATTCCTAACTAAAGCCTGAAGAAAAAATTATACAAATCACCAGCAGCAGACATGTAATGTGTGCAGAAGCTCTGTGTCAGTTTGAGTTCATTATCCTGCAGCCAGCGACAGAAACAACATCAGTGATCATTTGCTGCCACCTGCTGTCTTGAAGCTTTTGTGCAATGAACTGTAAATACCTCCTATTGAACATGTGGGTGGAGTAAAAAAAAAATAACACAATGACAAATTTGTGATGTTGCTGTTGTAGAAAATAGGCTGCATATTTATGCATATTTTTACTATTTGCTGAAAGACATCTAAACAAATACTGAGCTGAAAATTCTATCAGCAAACGCAGAGGAGACTCAGCTACGAGTAAAATACCTGAAAACCCAAACAAGGTAATATAATAGCACTTGTTTGAATAAAACCTGCCTGGTGATGAACTACTACTAGACCTTGTTCACATGCATGTGTTTATTCTGTGTAAGTATTTTGAGAGTCTAACTCCTTGTATTGTACAAATGCTCAACCAATCATTCTGATTCTGAAATCTTAGTAGCAGCTTCAATTACATTACAATACTGAGTTGATGCAATGACCAGTCACTGAAAACTAGAAGTATGGAACCATGCATACAGCTTACACAATAATGATAACAGGCCAGGGCTGATTAAAAACTCTAAAAAAAGATGTTTAAATGAAAGTAAATACAACTGTTAAACTATAGGAGTGTACACGATGACATTCACGCTCAAATAGCTAGTTAGATTTTGACCCACTTTCTGGGGTAACTCATACTTTAAGGCAGCTAGATAATAATTAAGCTAAGTAAAAATAAGACAACAAACACAAAATTAGAATATATAAATATATATAGTATGATGGAGAATTGTACTCAAAATGTAGGATACACACGATGTGCAACAGTGCAAAAGTATGTTATTGTACTTGAAAAGTTATGAAGAAAAAAAACAATGTTACATTATGTTATTGCACTTGGAGAGCTAGAAGAAGATTAGGACAATTATTATTATTATCATCATTATTATTATGTAGCATTTGAATGAGTGGGAACGTTTATGCAGGACGCTGTCTCTTTAAATATAATTACGTCATTCAAACGAGGAGGATTCTCCTGATTTGTGCGAATGCTTTCAAGATAAAAGCATAGAAATATTGAAAACAAATGCTTTCTCGAATTTGAAACCAAATCCTACTTAATTTTTAATGTCTTGTGAGAATAAATCTGAAATGACGTTGAAATTTGCGTTCAGGTTTTGCTTATTAATGTGAAATTAACAATCTGGTTTGGGTCGCGTTTTTATTCTGAAGGAGTGAGTCTGGCTTCACACTCTCAATGCAGAAACCAATGGGTGATGTCACAGTAGCTATAGACTGTATATATCTCTATATATCTCTGTCTATATCTCTATATCTATCTGTATATACCACTATGTCTATCTCTATATATCTCTATATCTATCTCTATCTATATATCTCTATATCTGTCTATATCTATCTCTATGGCTATCTCTATATATCTATCTCTATAGATCTCGGCCATATCCCTATTATTTTTTTCTTTTTTGGTAATCAGAGGTCAGAGGTCAACTATAAAACAGTTCCCTTGGTTCTGTGAAAAGGTGACATGTTCAAGGGCATATTAGAGCTGTTGTCTGCTTGTCTGAAGCTGAATGGTCCATTTAATTTGCTCTTCACAAGAAATATCTATGCAACAAAAAGAGAGCTCATAAGGCTATTGATCAGGATATTAATCAGTGGGATATTATAATCATAAGGATATTAATCAGTGGGATATTATAATCATAAGGATATTAATCAGTGCTCAGTTGGATAAATTATCTATAAATGGAGATAATGTATAGCACTGCGCCCACTCTCCCTTCAAGTGAGCATTCAGGTAGGGTTGCTTGAAAGGCACATGGCTCACTGAAACCTTTAGTTTGTTAAAGAGCATCTTGACACTCCATAACAGTACAGGGACAATGTTTATGCACTCATGAAACTACAGTTTAACTGTATGGGAAGGATACAACATTGTATGGCATAAAAAGGTATTATAAAAACATGAAAAAGTATCTCACAGTATAAGGTCAAGGTTGCTGTCTGCCAGCTGAAGCTCAATATACTTTAACTTGACCCTAAACATCAAGTTACCACAGACCTTAAAACAATGAGGATACATGGGATAGGAGATTACACTCCTACATGTTTCTTCCCATAGAGCTGTTCTGTATGATTAAATCAGTATTTTTGAATTGAACATGTTGAGCCGTGTCTCTCGAAATTATTGCTTAATGTAAATGAAGGTCATCTTTTGTGCAGGTCCGCCCATCTGATCAGTCACTCACCTCTTTAAGTACTCATAACTGAACTCTCCTTCAGCCCTACATGGAAAAACATCTACTGATAATATACGTCTGATAATTCTGAAAGCACTGATGATTTGTTAAAATATTAAGTCATTTCTCTAGTGATGTGGATACAGAAACACTGAAATATGCGGAATGTCACGGTACCTGTTCACGTAGCTGAGAGGCAAATAGGGTTCTGGCAGTGGGTAGTGCGTCACTTTCCTAATCACGTCTAGTGATGTGTAGCTCCACAAAGTTTACGGGACCTTAAAATGTGCACAGTGATAACAGCAAATATAGATAAAAATAACAAAGCTTCATCTTCCTGCTGCACAAAGCAAAAGAATAAATGTAACCCACCATTGGTGATGAAAGCAGGCAGTAACATCCATTTTTCATCTTTTTTTTTTAACTAAATCAGTTGTTTTATAAATGCTGTATGTTTCTGATCCCCAAAAAGCTCTCTCAAAACCATGCACATTGTATACAGATGCATAGTACAAATTGATATTGCATGTCAGGCTCTTTGAATTGTATTTGTTTTTGCAGCCCTCTTTTAATGACCTGCCCAGATTGTGCCTTTTGTCCCCATTGATGGCACCATTGGGCAGCTCCATTACCATGGAGCCAGTAAACACTGCCAATCTGTTGTTGCAGAACTTCAGAGTGACGGCCATAGTCTCATTCACTCCTACAACAAATTACAAATATATGATGAAACAAAAATATGTAAATTTAGTGACCGGGTTCAAAACAGTGCAACATAAATGACCGTTGAAGGCTAAGCTTTATTGCCCCAGTTTACAGATGAAAATGACAGAGATAAGAGATGAAGCCTTATATGTCAATGCCAACCTGTGTGTTTAATGAAGAAGCAGTGGTGATGAAGCTGATTCAGGAATTACAGCAGCTTTAAACAAACCCAGAATGATTCAGCGATTTTAATCATTGCTAGTGGACTCACAACATCACCTGTACTGTTCACAGTATTATTATAAGTGCCAGAGCTTTACAAATGATATCAATGACTTATTGTATATCTGGACTTATATTTTTCATTACCTGGCTTTTCTCCGTTGTACACAATGCATATAAACCGCAGGCCGTCAGTGCAAAGATCTAATACAATATGTGCTTGCACCCATGATCACAGTAAGTGCATCAGTGGCATATCAAACACATCCGACCATGTTTGCGTCCCCCAACTCCTTCTGGGCCAGCAGCCGTCTGATCTCCACTGAGGCTGGGAAATAGTGAGTCTAGACAGCCTGCAGCAAAACAACAGAAGGCATTTCACAGTTACATTCCTCATGCTTGGTTTTGTGTTTTGTAGTGATTTAAGCCGAGTCAACTTAAAATAAGTTTAAACTTTGGATTTTTTCCTTCCTGGTCTGCTGCATCCGTACCTCCATGAGGAAGACGTCAGCAACTTCTCACACAGCACGTTCTTCGATGGTAGGGGTGGATAACTCCAACATATACCACATCTGCACATAGTGGTATAGGAAGTATTACCTACTAATACCATATTGTGAATGTGCTGTGTTACAAGTAAAAGTTTTGCATTGGAATTTCTACTTAAGTAAAAGCATGTCAGCATTCGGATAAAATGATGATTAAAATTAAAATTACTGAATGCAGAAAAATATCCCCTGTGACTTTTATATAACTATATATTACATCATGAGATTAATATTACTCATGATTTATGTAAAAAATAGGATTTCACTCTTGTAGTTGGTTGAAGTGAAGCTCACTTTTCAAGTTTTAATTGCAACTAACACTATTTTCATTCTGGATTAAACTGTTGATTGTTTTCTGTAATATTTGTTTCATTGTTTGGTTTGTAAAAATTCTGGAAAGAAAGTGAGAAATGTCATTACAGGAGCTCAAAGCAATTATCAAAATGACTGCATAAATTGTTGGACAGTTTAATTTACAATAAAACATCATATTTTAAGTAAGTATATGTTTCTTGTATAGTTTGTGTGCAAAAAAGTACTATTTTCCTTTCAGACTACACTGAAAGTTAGGGGATATTTTGGAGATGGTTGGAGATTTGCAAAGTTTCAGCTCTGACTGAAGAATACACCACAGACTGGTTCCCCTCAATCACAGTCTAGGTACATGTTCAACATTTATTTCAGTCTGGTTGTACAAACACAGTTAAGGCCCATGAAGATTGCAGTGTTTCTGATACCACCTTGTGTTCAATGCGCGTATAACACATCACAACATTGCATTTTCTTTAGTAATATGGATACAAACTAAGTTATGTTGAATGTCATGGTAGCTTTGAGCAAACACTGTCGAACCTCCTCTGCTTCATAATGCATCCCTGCACCGTTCATGTAGCTGAGAGGCAAACAAGGTTCTGGCGGTGGGTTCGGTGTCTCCTTCCCATTGATTTCTAGTGATGTGTGGCTTCACATATGGTCAGAGACCTAAACATGTGCACAACAATACAGCAGGTATAAATAAATAAAGAAAACTTCATATTTCTGCTGCACAAAACAAAAGAACAACCTCCACTGGCTGTTTTTATTCATATTCTTATTAATAGAAATAAAAATAAAAGATAAATCAAGTGTTTTATAAATGTTACATGTGTTGTTTCTGACCACAAAAAAATTTAGCTCCCCAAAACCATGGTGTAGTAAACACACTCTGTACAGTGCAAATTGATATTGCATGTCAGGCTCTTTGAATTGTAAGTGGTTATTCAGCAGTCCTTGGATGACCGACCCCCTTTCTCCCCACAGTGATGGCACCATTGGGCAGCTCCATTACCATGGAGCTAGTAAACACTGCCAATCTGTTGTTGGAGTACTTCAGAGTGGTGGCCACAGTCTCATCCACTCCTACAACAACATACAAATATATAATGCACAGCTGTTAAAGAGATTTTAAAACAGAAATATGTGAATTTAGTGAGAGGGTACAAAACAGTGCAACATAAATCATCATTATAGTCCAATCTGTTTGCCTCTGTTAACACATAAAAGATACAGAGATAAGAGATGAAGTTTTATCTGTCAATGCCAACCTGTGTGCTTGATGCATTTAGTAGAGAAAACAGTGTTAAGAATGATGACTCAGGAATTTGCAGCCTTATACAGCCCCAGAATGAGTAAGCTTTATGATTGCAGGTGAATGTACAACATGTTCTGTACATAGTATTATTGTGTAAGCACACTCTTCCTTAAATATCAGTGCCAGAGCTTCAGAAATGATATTAATTAAACGTACTGTATATCTGGACTATTATTCATTACCTTTATTCTGGCATGCTCCAGTGGCTTCTCTCTATTGTACAGCATGCTAATGAACTGCTGTATTATCGTGCCCGTGCCCGGCGCCTTTAGCATTGATCTCAGTAATTGCATCAATGGCGCACCAAACTCAACCATGACCAACTTCACTTTTCCCAACTCTGCCTGAGCCAGCAGCCATCCGATCTTCACAGAGGCCAGGAAAAAGCAAATGAGCCAGAGAGCCTGCAGCAAAAGGGTGGAAGGCATTTCACTGATACATTCTAGGTGCTTGGTTTTGTGTTATGTAGTGATTTAAGCTGAGTCACCTCGAAATGAGTTTAACTTTTGGATGTGATTAAAAACAACTAAAATAAATATATAGAATTATATGTATTAACCGCAGAGCTGTAATATTGAGTCGGGGGCTGTACCGACCAGGCGGCTGTGGCATAGACTAGTTATAGAGACATGGAACGTCACCTCACTCATGGGGAAGGAACCTGTGTTGGTGCGGGAAGTGGATATAGTTAGACTCACCTGCATGTACAGCAAAGATTCTGGAACCAAACTCGTGGCGGTTGGGGGTTGGACTCTCTCCTTTTCTGGAGTTGCCCAAAGGTGAGAGGTGCCGTGTGGAGACACTCACAAGTTCCTGGCTGTGTGCCCTGACAATGACAGTCAACTCTGTGCAATTGTGTGTTGCGGATGAGAAAACTTAGACTGCTGTTCGGACACTTGGATGAAAAGAGGAGCAGAGCTGTTACCGGATCAAAACCTGGTGGTGATGGTGGGAAGACTGCTGGACAGAGCTGGTAAACCCAAACGTGTTGTGAGGGTGAACTGGCCGAGGCCCCTGCACATGGGGTCTTCTCCACCAGAAGGAGGTTGGGGACATGAAGTCCGGATGGGCCATTTTCAAAGAATCCATTACAGAAGTGGCTGTTAGCAGCTGTCTCAACAATTGGACTGCTGCTCAGTGGTCCGAAAATACTCTTTTTCAGATGAAAGTACATTTTGCATTTCATTTGGAAATCAATGTCCCAGTGTCTGGAGGAAGAGTGGAGAGGCACAGAATCCAAAGTGTTTGAAGTCAAGCGTGAAGTTTTCGCAGCCTGTGATGATTTGGGGCGTGCCAGGTCATCTGCTGGTATTAGTCTGATGTGGTTTAATGAGCCAAAATGCAGCCATCTACCAGCAGATTTTTGAGCACTTCATGATTCCATCTGCTGACAAGCTTTATGGAGATGCTGATTTCCTTTTCCAGCAGGAATTAGGACCTGCCCAGAGTGCTTGGTTGGCCAGCCTGAACCCCATAGAACCCAATGTGGGGTACTGTCAAGAAGATGAGAAAAACCTGACCCAAAAATACAGATGAGCTGAAGGCTGCTATCAAAGCAATCTGGGTTTTAATAAGAACTCATCAGTGCCACAGGCATTATGCAGTAGCAACAAAAGGCTTGACATATTTCACTTTACTTGTAATGAATCTAGAATATATGAGTCTATAATATATTACATGTCCACTGTCATTGGTGCAGTTCAACTGCAGGAACGTGTGTAAGGGGTTTTAAATGAGATGATGTGTGTGTTCTGTGCTGTTGGGAGGTTTATGCTACATGTATACAGACGTTTGTGTTGGGCTGTGTTCCTTGTGTTTGTGTTTTCTCTTGTGTCCAAAACAAATTTCTCTTAAGGGAGACAATAAAGCATCTCTAATCTCTAACTAAACGTCCTCCTTCATTATTCCATTTACTTTGTGTAAAGCACCAGTTCCACTGCCAGCACAACAGCCCCAGAGGCCAGAGCATAATGCTACCACCTCCATGCTTGATGGTAGGTAGGGTGTTCTTGGAGTTAAATGACTCACCTTCTTTCCTCCAAATATACTTCTGGTCACTGTGGCCAAATGGCTCAATTTTTGTTTCATCTCACCACAGAACTTTCCTCCAGAAGGCCTTTCCTTTGTCCATGTGATCAGCTGAAAGCTTTAGTTGAGTCTTAATATACTGCTTCTTGCACAGCGGCCTCTCAGCCCACGGCGATACAAGCATTTTGAAACATTTTGAAATTCCAAAAATGTGTTCTACTAGGATAAGGCTATCTAGGAATATTTATGTTTTTCTGGTCCAACTTGTCACACCTGCTGAATCAGTTAACACAAGTTAAGTTTAGCAAAAATAACTAGTTTTCTATTAAGTATTTCATATTAAAAAGAATTTCTGTGTTCAGTTTTGTATTATTGTGACATACAATTACATGTGGTTTAGAAAATATCACTAGCTGACTTCTACATGATCCATTTTTGTCCAAGATGGGACTTTCATATCTCAACTAAAACTAAAATCAGAGACTACTTCATTTACTTGTCTTATATTGTACATTCTGAATCAACTGCATAAAGAGAAATAACAGTGAAAATGTCAGTGTTTTAGCTTTAATGGTTCCTGATATATTGTGGGTTAAACATAGTTTCAAACTTCAATGTGCAAAAAAGCAGAGCTGAAAGTGGATTGAGCAGGTTTTTAAAAATGTCTTGTTGGAAAGCATTTGATACATCAATCAAAAAATTCACAAATACCATTTTAGATATTCATAGTTTAGAATAGAAACAAAGTATAAAGCAAATCAAAGATGGCCGAGCAAAAGGCCCCTGATGACCCAAGATGGAGTGATCCCTTTGTGAATGGTGAACTTTTGTTTTAAGACATCCAGTGTTACTTATATTTTGCCTGACTGTAGAAAAAGGTTAGTTTTGGAGGTGTTTGAACTAGTTACCATCTTTGTGTCGTTATATACATCTTAAAGGGGTGAATATAACAGTTAAGCTGGTGTACTGTACTACAGTAACTTTACAGGGAGTCGGGGGTTTAGGTGAAAAAAATCTGGAGAGACTTGACTCTTTGCAAATTTGTTAAAAATTTATTTCATACTTGATCAAAGGTTTTAATGTTTCAATGTATTGCTAGACATAAAGTATCCAGTTAATGAAATTCAAAATTAGTGCATTAACATATTACATTTTTGCTGCAAGAATCCTTTTCCACTTCAAAATGTTCAATGTTTTCCATACATGTTAAGCCTCTTTATCAGAACACATTAACTATATTAAAAGATCAGACAGCAAGAAAAAGACAAATCTGCTCAAAAATGTATGTTCACAAGATGTTTTTTGCTGTAGTCTATTCATACAAAGTCCTGCTGGAGGAGCAGGAGCTAATTATTCTCCATTATGAACTGGTTCTCCTCTATCACAGTCTAGGTTCATGTTCAACATTTACTGGGAGTCCTGGCTATACACAACCCCCACCTGCCTGCGGATCTCATCCTCCAATTCAGCCAGCAGCACAGAGTCAGAATGGGGCATAACTGCACTTTCCTTCAGCCCTACATGGAAAAACACATACTGATAAGTCTGGTTGTACAAACACAGTTAAGACCATTAAGATTTCAGTGTTTCTGATGACATCTTGTGTTCAATATGTGTATAACGTCAGTCAACGCATGTCTGATAATTCTGAAAGCACCAATGATTTGTTGAAATATGAACTCATTTCTATAGTAATGGATACTTTGGAACTATGGATACAGACTAAGTCATGTTGAATGTCACGGTACCTTTGAGCAAGCACTGTCGAACCTCCTCTGCTTCATAACGCATCCCTGTACTTTTGATGCAGTTGATGGGCAAATAGGGTTCTGGCAGTGGGTACTGAGTCACCTTCCCATTCACATCTAGCACTGTGGGGCACCACATTTCATCAGGGATCTAAAAAATATGCACGACAACAGCATATATGTAAAAATAAGGGAGTTTTATTTTGCTTCATAATTTGCTTAACAAATGAGCCTTGTCCACTTGCAAACCATTAAATATTGAACATATAAATGCACGGTGTGAGTCAGGGGGAGCTCAGCAGAAAAGTGATATTTGGGGAAAGGGGGG
>OMNN01042542.1:0-13272 GCA_900302755.1 Chromis chromis
CTCCCTCGGGAGGTGTTCGAGGCCTCCTCCCGGTGGGACATGCCTGGAACACCTCCCGAGGGAGGCGTCCCGAAGGCATCCGGAACAGATGTCCTAGCCACCTCAACTGACTCCTTTCGATGCGGAGGAGTAGCGGCTGTACTCCGAGCTCCTCCCTGGTGACTGAGCTCCTCACCCGATCTGCGCCCAGCCACCCTACGGAGGAAACTCATTTCAGCCGCTTGTATCCGGGATCTCGTTCTTTCGGTCATGACCCAAAGCTCATGACCACAGGTGAGGGTAGGAACGTAGATTGACTGGTAAATCGAGAACCTCGCCTTTCGGCTTAGCTCTCTCTTCACCACGACGGACCGATACAGCAAACGCATAACTGCAGACGCTGCACCGATCCGCCTGTCAACCTCCCGCTCCATCCTCCCCCCACTCGTGAACAAGACCCCGAGATACTTAAACTCCTCCGCTTGAGGCAGGACCTCTCCACCAACCCGGAGAGGGCAGGCCACCTTTTTCCGGTCGAGAACCATGGCCTCAGATTTGGAGGTGCTAATCCTCATCCCAGCCGCTTCACACTCGGCTGCAAACCGCCCCAGTGCACGCTGAAGGTCCAGGTTCGATGAAGCCAACAGGACGACATCATCCGCAAAAAGCAGAGACAAGATCCTGTGGTCCCCAAACCGGACCCCCTCCGGCCCCTGGCTGCGCCTAGAAATTCTGTCCATAAAAATTATAATTTATATGTTTATAATTTTTAGTACCAATATGATCAATGTTATTCACTTCACCTGTCATTGGTTTTAATATTGTGGCTGATTGGTGTATATGTCCTATATTCTCTGTTATTAGGCAGAGGAGCGCCACGGAAACTTTGAGGAGCGACTACGGCAAATGGAAGCCCAACTTGAGGAGAAGAACCAAGAGCTGCAGAGGGTAAATCTTTTCTACTTGGTTACATCTTAGTTTAAGTTTTTGTCTGCTTTTTCCTCTACTCTGAGTCTTTCTCTTGTGGCTTCATTTTAGGCGAGGCAGAGGGAGAAGATGAATGACGAACACAACAAACGTCTCTCAGACACAGTGGACAAGCTTCTGTCTGAGTCCAACGAGAGGCTTCAGCTGCACCTCAAAGAGAGGATGGCAGCACTAGAGGAGAAGGTGAGGAGAGAACTAATGAGTGGGGAAGTTTATTATAAACTAGTAAGCAAGAATGCATAAAAATATATGTTTATCCTTCTGTGCTGCTAGAACGCTCTCTCTGAGGAACTGTCCAATATGAAGAAAATCCAGGACGATCTTCTTGCTAATAAGGTATTCATCTGTTCAGCTATGTAATCTTTATGTTTCATGTTTAGAGATGAAACATAAAGAGGTGTGATGTTTGACAATCATTTTTCTTAGAAAAACTGCAGATTATAGTCTTCTTTCCTGTGCATTGTAGGAGCAGCTGTTGGCTGAGCTGGAGCGAATCCAACTGGAGCTGGATCAGCTGAGAGGCAGACCAGGCTCTTCATATTCCAGGTTTGCCACAATCAACCCTTGTGGGAATGTATTTATGCATTTTACCTTATATTTTATGAATGCCTAAATAAAAACAAAAGCCTCCCAGGGGATATGAGATGTACACTTACCTCTTCTGGGTACCAACTTTTGTTTACTCCCATTTAATCATAATGTGCTTCCACTAAAACTCTAAAGTAAATATTCAAAGTGTGCCTGGAGGTCATTTGTTTTCTGGCTGACAAATATGTAAATAGTGTATACATGCTTTATTCATATGGATGCAACCTCTTTAGTACATTGTCTGTCTGTGTGATAATGCTTTGCACTCTTACCCAGGAAATGGGAATGTTGTCATTTTCAAGTACTGTGGCGTAACCAATGAATTTCTCTATCTCACCACAGGGCGGGCAGCGTGAGCTCACTTCCCTCCACCCTTTTCCGAAGATCTCTTCCAGGGAGCGCCTCGGAGCTGCGGTACCCTCAGGGCAGCGGCTCACTCCCAGCCGGCTACGGCAGCTCCTCTAGCGGGGTGGTCGTCAGGAGGGCACACCGCGGCCGGTGGGGGGCTCCTAGAGACGATAGTAACAAGGTGTTGCTCTCAGGCTGAGCTGGTGATACCGATGATGTACATATAGTTTGTTATAGGGATCATTTCATGCATCTTTTCCACCATTTTTTCTTTCCTTTCCAGTATGGAGAGTGGGACAGCAGCACTATGCTGGGTCCTGGGTATGAAGGCGGTGTGGAGGGAGGCTGCTCTGATGACGAGGATGACAGGGAGACTCTGTTCGGATCGGAGCTGCTGTCTCCCAGTGGACAGACAGATGTACAGACTCTGGCCATCATGCTGCAGGAGCAACTGGAGGCCATTAACAAGGAGATTAAGTAGGTTTTATGTGATTCAGAGTTTAGATGTGAGATCCTAAGGTTGGTTGGGCAGCCAATTCTTTAGCCTATATTCAAAATAGTTATATAAGATAAAGAAAGATAAGACAAGATAAGATAAGATAAGATAAGGCCAATATCACGATAATAAAAAATAATTAAATTAGATATAGATTATATTACACTTGAAAAATGAAATGAAAATTAAGCATTGCACATATTGACAATGATGTACATGAAAGTAAAACATTTTACATGTAATCAAAAAGTTGCAGATGAAAATGAAATGTTACAGCTGAGAAATGAAAATATGAAATATGGCACATGACATGAAATGCTACACATGATACAGAAGCTAATATTGCACAAACTATTGCAAATGATACTGATATTATTGTTTAGATTATGGGTAAAGGTTGAGATTTCTTGCAGAAATCTTGCAGAACAAAACTTTATTCATGAGGTTTTAGTGCCAGACCTTCAGCAGGCCGAAGAAATGTTTACACCATTTATTTTGATGTATTGGTGCAAAAAGTTTTTTGGCCTGATGAAGGTCTAGCAGCAAAATGTAATCAAAAAGTGTTTTGCAAGCTCGACAATGTGCAGGAATCTTTGAAACTTTTGGAAATGCTCGCCCCCCTACTACTCAACTTTCTCATGAAATAGAAGAGTTCCTTTATCGTAAAGTTTGAGAATTATTTTTTCCCCTCTCATCTCCTCTCAGACTGATTCAGGAAGAAAAAGAGAGCACAGAGCTGAGGGCAGAGGAGATTGAAAGTCGGGTCAGCAGCGTGGCCCTCGATGCCTCCCCTCTTCCTCCCTCCTCGCTGGGAGGACGGGACAGCGTCGGCAGGGGCTACATGACTCCCTCCATCACCTCCTCCACATTGGCGTCTCCCTCGCCGCCCAGTTCTGGACATTCCACCCCCCGTCTGCCGCATTCACCTGCCAGGGAGACTGACAGACAGGTGCTGTGTCGAAAAAAACTGATAAACATACAAATTAAAAGTCAAACTGAGGTGCACCGTGTGAATCTATTGCATTGTTTCCACCCTGCAGAATAGCAAAGATGGTGAAGAATGCCGAGCACTCGCCCTGATCGACTCCACCCCTCCACCTGTTCCACGGGCTCTGCGATTGGACCGGATGACACACACTCACCCAGGGGCGGGCCTCGACGACCACCGTGAATTTCGCAGGTAACTCTTCATAAACAGTTTATTTGAAACCAGCCCCGAAATGCGCTCGGCTTCACCATTGATCCGGTTTTTCCTCTCTTTGTTTGTATAGTCTCTCTGCTGACGGTGCCACCACAGCTAGCCAGGATTCCCTCCACAAAGCCAGCAAAAAGAAAAGCATCAAGTCATCCATTGGTCGTCTCTTTGGCAAAAAGGAAAAGGGAAGGATCGGTGCACCTGGACGCGAATCTGCCTCACTGGGTATGTGGACAGATTGGAAAACACTCATTCAGAATGCCGTTTGTGTCATCCCAAGTGACAGATTTGTCTGTTGACAGCAGGAGAATCCTTCACAGTGAGGCAGAAAAAAGAAAGCAATTGTTATTTTTAACATATTATCCTTACAGCCTCCACACCCTCTGATGACCTGGGATCAGCTGACCCATTAGGCCTGGCTAAACTCGGGACTGGAACGGTGGAAAAAGATCGCCGCAGCAAAAAGAAGTGAGATCAGCCATCTTTCAACACACTTCTCACGTTATACAGAGACCTTTAAACCCTCCTGTAAACTACAGTGTGTTAGTAAATTACATTGTCATCAGCCGTTTGTAAGCCATGATACCAATTTGGTCTAGGTGGCATCTTTTTAGTCCATTGCCAGTCCAAAAAAATACATGCACTTGTGGTGCTGCTGGACATAAATGTTGTTATGTTCAACATCTCCTGTTCAATGTGATTTTCTATTTATAAAAGGAGACAGTGGTAAGGAGAGATATGAAGAAATTAATCTCTGTCAAACTGCTGTTTTCCACTCTCCCTGCCAGGCATGACTTGTTAGAGGAAGCTTGTCGTCAGGGTCTGCCTTTCGCCTCATGGGACGGCCCGACTGTTGTTACATGGCTTGAGGTATGTATGTCATGACACTCCCTTTCTGTTAAATCATAGGATTGATACAGTCAAGTTTGCGTGTAGTCTAATATAATGTCATTAACCCTCTGAGCCCCCAAAATCTGCATGCTATTTTTGAAAAATTCACCAAAATCACAACATTTATCAGAGACGGAATCTGTGAAAAGAGAAAGAATTGTTAGATTTCTAACTTGCCAGGTGTTCTTGAACCCATTGTGTGTGACATGTCATTCAGAAAACTCAACCAAATCTAAGCCTAAAATCATGGTTCAGTTTATTATACATGTCTAATCAAAAATTTGCCAAAAATAAACAAATTTACTCTAACCAGATTCTGTAAAAAACTAAAAATTTTGCGCTCTTCAGTGCAACCATGAAGCCATTACTGACTCAGCTGTGACCAACAGTCACGTGACAAAGATTCTGGCATTTTATGGCTGAACTGCAGGCTGTATTAAATAGCACAGGTAGGGACAGTATGGAAACAAATAAAAATGTAAATAGTAAAATATCTATAGTATGTAGAGTTATTTCCATTGTTTCCAGTATTGGTAACATGTAAGGACAATATGTTGTATGTGTTGATTCCAGGTTCCATTTTTGTAAAATTAAATAATCAAAGATTTTTTTTATAGTTTATGGCATTATAACTTATTTTGCACAAAAGACATTGAATTCTCTACGTCTGGCCACAGTTATAGTGTTTCCATTGAGGTGTAGAACTTTATATTGCTGTGAAAAATGAGCCCACAGTGAGTAAAAATGTGACAGAAGAAAACATCCAGAAACTGCTTGAGGTTCAGAGGTTGAATGAGTGTACAGAGTTTCAGGCACTAACAATGTAGTGAAAGTAGCATACCAATAATAAGACTAAATGTGGGGGGTTCAAGTTAGGATTTGGACTACAAATTCTGTATTCAACAAATATAAAAGCCACACTCAGTGGATAGTTGTTGTCATCTGATCACCTGTAAAGTATAATTATTACAAGTGTTCTTGTGCACCTCGTCTACTTTCTGTTTACCCAGCTGTGGGTTGGGATGCCGGCCTGGTATGTGGCGGCGTGTCGTGCCAACGTGAAGAGCGGCGCCATCATGGCCAACCTGTCGGACACGGAGATCCAGAGGGAGATCGGCATCAGCAACCCTCTGCACCGGCTCAAACTCCGCCTGGCCATCCAGGAAATGGTCTCCCTCACTAGTCCGTCTGCACCTGCCAGCACTCGATCTGTAAGACTCAGTGGAAAGCATCCTCAGTGTGCATTATACTCATGTTAAGAACAGAGACTGATGTGTGTTTGCTGTCATTGCAGTCGACCAGTAATATTTGGATGACACATGCTGAGATGGAGTCTCTCACTGCTGCCACCAAACCAGTAAGACTGAGTATTATAATACATCTTAAATTTAAAGAGAATTCATTATTTTATTATATTGATTAATTTTATGTTTCCATGTATTTCCACGTATTTAATGTACGTAAAATCTTTGAAACAAACCGTGTTGCAGTTTGAATATGAGCAAAGCTGTCACGTTGATAAGCTCTTTTCTTTTTCTTTGTCTCTGATTAGGCATGTTTGGCTACACCTTTCCCTTGCTGTTCCCTAAAAATCTGTTTTGATGTAGTGATTTTCCAACTAATTCTCACTCACTAACAAAGCTTTTCCTCCTTCTGCCTTCCCTTCTCCTCCTCTTCATTCTGTCCCGACACCAATTCACCATAACACACACACACAAACACACACTCTCCCTGGTGAACTTTCCCTCTCTGTGCAACTCTCTGTACCCTCTTCTCTTTGCTCTCTTCTCTCTGCCCGAAACCACAAGGAGCAGAAGGAGTTCAGCTGGGATCAGGTGAGTTTTTGGGAACACGGAAGTCATAGCATGATTTGAAATGAATTTTAATAAGTAACCATTAACTTATAATAATGAACATAATTTATGGTTATCTATCTGCAAACCATAGAGGAAGATGTTTTCCTGCAGCTGATGATAAAACTGGGGTAAATCTGACCCATCAGCCGACTATAATGAAAACCAGAAGCATTATGGGAGAAAAAACTGTGTGTAAATCACTTTTTAGTCCACAGTGATTATGCATTCTCAAAAAGTCTGGATATTAAATGGAAAATAAACTTTAGAATTCTGTAAATTTGTACCACTTTCGCGAGGTTTATATACTGTAATTATAGTTTTTTATTAATGCTTAATAAATCCAGATTTGTAGGAGTCCTTTATGATACATCCAGCATGATGCTTTCTTTGTCTTTGAATAATCAAAGTCAGCTCAAATGGACTGCTCATAAGTGGGAGATGTCAATAAATCAATTATAATAAGCTGTTAATAAATATACCTCTGGTCTAGATGTAGTGCAGTTTAGTGGATGAAATAAGGAAGAAGCTAAAAACAAAACCTAAGATGTATTTTCCTTATTTTTTCTATTATCTGTAAGTTGTTCTTATTAATGACTCAACAAATCTCTAAATGATGTATTAAAGAAGTGATTAGTCACATCTTATAATGCTTTTCTTACCAAACTATCCAAATTTCAGTCTAACATACAGAGATCATGGATGTTCATAATAAATACTCCCCCATAGATGGTTGTTTTGACCATTTTATCCACTGCTTCCTGTTAACAGTGTTGCATCATTTTCAGCAGAGGGATGTTTTGTATGAAAGCAGTGTATTTATAGTCCTGCAGTGTATATAGAGCATCCAGGAAGGAGAAACAGCTGGAGGAAACACCTGTAGGTGGAGGGCAGACTGACACTTCTAGGCTGCACTGTGTGTTTTTTAGACTTTTTGAGCACCTTATCCATCTTGTTCCGCTACACTGTTAGGCAGATTTTTGCTCATGCTATATGTCATATTGTAGAGCAACAAAGTACATGGAAAGATGTCATTTGTAACAAAGGTTTGGATAATGAATTAAGGAGTGATAATAATATGTCTAGTTTACTTAATAGCCCTCTGAAATCCAAGCACTGATTAATTCATTTCAGCAAAGTCCATGGATTATTAGGCATTGATGATTCAGTGATATGAAAACATGTATCTTACAAATGAATTTTATTGACATGAAACAGTTTTGTACATAAAAATGAAAAGCAGTTAAGTTTGACTAGTTAAAAATGTATTTGCAATCCATTCTACGATATATTTGCTCCCCTCATGTATGCGAATGGGGTGAACAAAACATTAAGAACACTTGAATGTAATGCAGTTAAGTACACCACTACCACCCTCTATGACCTCACTAATAAACATAAAGTAGAATTAGTGCATTTTCGACAACATCAGCAAAAACTGAAAATGTAGAAGCTTCATCAAAGTGGAATTTATGGCAGAGCTCTTGCGTTGGATTACATTAGATTTCACATGTGTTTCTAATAAACTGGTCAGTGAGTGTATACAGAGTTGATCTTAACCCCACACTAATATTTGCCCTAGGAGGCATTTACTAATGACCTAGTAATGAGGCCCTTTGTGTAAATATGTGACGCCCAATGAAGCCCACATGTGCGTTTTTGACTGAAACACTGAAAAAGTTTCCCGCCAAATGATGTGTAATATACTTTTTCTATTCTTTTTAAAGGCTTCTATCACAAATCTGTAGAACAAAGGACAAAAATAAAACAGGTCAAATACTTACTTGAAAAATAGTTGAAATTGTACCAAATTAGAAAGCCGTGAGTTTCTGGGAGAAAGCCTTGCTGTTGTGGTATAAATATTTTCCCGCCAAAAATACTGTGATGCAATTTAGAGTCTAGGGTATTGGGGATATGTTGGTTTTGTCTACATTCAGTCAGTTATAGGTACTAGTAGACAGTTTTAAACAGATGTTGCAATTTTAAAAACTGTTGGTCGAGTAGGATTGATTGGTAGAATTAAGTGTAGCATGTATGTATGTTATTCTCTGATTAGAATTCAGATCATAGTGCTACTGTAGATGTTACCTGTAGTTTTACTCTTTCTCATGTACCTTGTTGGTGTTCTTTAATGCTATTCATATCTATCACCCCTCTGTCCTCCAGATCCTGGCCTACGGAGACATGAACCATGAGTGGGTGGGAAACGAGTGGCTGCCCAGCCTGGGTCTGCCTCAGTATCGCTCCTACTTCATGGAGTCACTGGTGGACGCTCGCATGTTAGATCACCTCACCAAGAAAGAGTTGAGGGGCCAGCTGAAGATGGTGGACAGTTTCCACAGGTCTGGAAGAAACATTAATACATCATTTGTGATGTGTATTCACATTATCGGATCAGTTAGATTCTCCTTCTCGCGTCATCATATTTGCATCGTCTGCATGTCTCCGTGTTTCCTATTTACAGAGTGAGTCTTCACTATGGCATCATGTGCTTGAAACGCTTGAACTACGACAGAAAGGAGCTGGAGAGGAGGAGGGACGAGAGTCAGCATCAGAACCAAGGTGAGGCCTGTGTACTAAATCTCAGACATCAAGTCATTTCTTCATTCTTCTGGACATAAATTGCACTAATTTTCTTCCTCCTTGTCCACAGATGTGATGGTTTGGTCCAATGAGCGAGTGATGTGTTGGGTTCAGTCTATTGGGCTGAAAGAGTTTGCTGACAACCTATTAGAAAGTGGGGTCCATGGAGCCCTCCTTGCACTAGACGACACCTTTGACTACACCGACTTGGCCCTCCTTCTTCAGATACCAAACCAGAACACACAGGTACGTCACTTTACATAATCCAAGCTGCTTGTAGACACTGAAATGACAATTACAGCATCTCTGTAAATCACTAGTCTGTCAACTGTCAACAGAAATTCACGTTACTGCACCGTCTGTTCGCATAATGCCAAGATAATCCTCATCTCCAACTCTTAAGTTTTCTCAAAACTCTGTTTCGTCGGTGTCTTGCAGGCAAGGCAGGTCCTTGAGAAGGAGTACAATGCTCTCATCTCCATGGGAACAGAGAGGAGGCCAGATGAGGTACGACAAAGCAGACTGTCAGTAGAAAATCAATCCAGATAATCTTTCCTGCCAGGAGATGGGAATGTGTGTTGATTGTGAGAGTATTTTACTTGACAATAGCACCTTTGTTCCAGACTTTTCAGTTTTTGCCCTTTGTTAAAAAACGTGTCACGACAGACTAATTTCCTCTCAGTGATAAAATAGCAGACTGGAATCTCTCTCTTCCATATAAAGCGAGCTGTGAGGGTATCAGTGCTCGTACCACTGCTGGCAAACTGTTGGCATGCCGCGGTGGTTCAGCTGTGTTTACATGGGTGCTAATTGCTTAGTTACAGCGTGTGCGACTAAAAACACACAACAAATCCTGCTCTGTCAAATACCACTATTGTTAAAACCCACTAATGTGTAATGAATAAGGCCCTGAAACAGATCGCCTCTCCTGCTGTTATTTTTAATCACTGGCATTATTCCATTGCCTCCGCAGGACGGCACGAAAACATTCACACGGTCACCATCATGGAGGAAGATGTTCAGGGAGAAGGACCTCCGCGGCGTGACCTCCGACTCCTCAGAAACATTACCTGCCAACTTCCGTGCCTCCGCCATCTCGACCCCCTCCGTCACCCTGAGGAAGGTCCAGAGTGAAGGTGAGGAGTCGCAGCAACACTGACACGATCAGGAATTACACAGAGCTCTCCTCCTGTTTAAACATTTGTGAGAACACAAAGAAAAAAAACAATGTGGGTTATGAAATGTTGAGAGAGTCATACTAACAAAGTCAAACATTAGTGATGCAGCAGAGGATGCTACTGCATGCAGACATGTGTTTGCTTAGCCCGAAATTCTTAATTTATTTACACCCCAGTGAAAAGTCAACAAAAGAATAGCAATGGCGTGAAAAAGGCCTTGGGAATTTGTGGATTGAGCTTCTCAGGCTGATTCAGGAAGAAAAAGAGAGCACAGAGCTGAGGGCAGAGGAGATTGAAAGTCGGGTCAGCAGGATGTACAAATCCTTGCTTTTTCAGATGATTGAGCATAAGGGAGTTGATGTCAAGATGTAGGAAGTGAAGTCATCATTATTTTTATGCAGTAGCACATTAAAACGTTTTTTAAAAGTCTCAATTTAAAAAGAAATAGAAATAAGATAGGTGTTGCCAATTGACCCAGCAAGTTTGAATATTAAGATTAAAGCCCTACAGTGTTATTTATGATGTGAATTTACCTGAGTAATTTAAATATTATGGCTATAACCCCTTCAGATTTACATAAAATACAAATTTACCCAGTTAAATTGAATAATAAGGTGAAGACCCTACAATAATATATTTAATACAACTTAACCTGACTAACTTAAATGGTAAGGTTAGGAACCTACAATATTATATACTGTAATAAATTACCTGATAAATTAAAAATGAAAGTAATGAAAAATTTTACATGGAAAACCCCACAAAGACAAAGATTCCCTATAAACAGGCATATAAACAGTGGAGTAAGAAGACTCACTAAAAATAAAGCAAATTCATAGGGAAGCTAACACTGCTAATTATGTAATCATGCAGTATTTCACACCAGACAGTCACTAGTTGGTGTCCAGCATCAGAAAACTGATTCTGTCACTTATTGTCAGCTGTATGGATTATTTTTTCTGCTCCAAAGTTTCCTTTTGGTTTCAGTTGATTCCTGTTGTCCTGCTTTTAGATTTTAAATTTAAATTTGTTATCATGATGATCACATTTTGTGGTTGAAACTGAAAACATCTCGTTACCGATCATTAATACTGAAGATTGTGTTTCTGTATGTGTTTCTGTGTTTCATTCGTGTTATCCTTTGATTTTGTTGACATCTTGAGAAGTGGATGGTCTGTTGCACATGAGGAAATCCGGGAAATTCAACTCTCCATTACACAGTTTTGTTTAATGTCAGGTTTTATTCCGTTCTAAATCACATGATGAAATTCCTGTGAAACTTTTGTTAAGTGCTTTCAGTAACACGCTCTAACATTACAGACAATGTCAACAGGTCAGTCAGATGAAAGAAGCCAGTGAGGTTATATATATAAAAGTCAATGACACACTCACCAAGAAGTGGAAAACATGATTTGTTTTAAAAAGTTTAGCATTTTGGGTAATAATTAATTCATACAGAGATGTAGATAAGAAAATTAACAACTCACTGTCAGTGGTGGAAGATGTTTTCAGATCCTTTACTTAAGTAAAAGTAATATTATCAGCAAGTTTTACTATCAGTAGTATTTATTGTGCAGTAAAATGTTCCCTGTCAGTGTTTTACTTGTATTATATGTGATCTGATTTTTGGATGAGTATTACTGCTCTAATAATGTTTGTGTTGCCTTTTACTGCTGTAGATATTTAAGGTTGAGCTAATTTGAACTACTTTACATACTGTTGGGTAGTTTAATCTACAGAAAGTCCTGCACCTCTAAAGAAACAGGACAACAATGGCTAGAAGGACAGAGAACTCAAAAAAAGGCTTTTGTGCAGTATAACAAGATAAGTAAGATATAATACCATAAATTATAAAAAGAAAAGAAAAGAAAAGAGTTTCATTTGATTATTTATTTTTACACAAGTTGAAAAGACCTGGAATCAACATGTCTAACATTTACTGGAAAAAAAATGGTGACTCTACATACCAAAGATATTTTCCTGCTCAGGTATTATATTTGTTTACATACTTCTCTGCTCTGTCTAAGTATAGTCTGCAGTTCAATACAAGTTCCCAGAATGTGTGTCACCTAACTATTGCTCACAGATAAATCACTAATAGATTTTTTTATTAACAGAACCACATTACTGCAGACAGTTTATTTTTGGAAAAACTTTAACTGACACGTGTAGGTTAAAGTGATGGAATAAATATTTAGATCCTTTACTAAAATAAAAGTAGCAATACTGCAGTGTGAAAACATTCTGTTGCATGTGAAAGTCCTGCATTCAAGAAAAAGTACAGAAGTATTAGCATCAAAATAAACTTAAAGTACCTCAAGTAAAAGTACTCATTATGCAGAATGGCCCTTTTCATATCTTATAAATTATATTTTTGGATAAAAATGATTGATTCACTAAAGTGTACATCACTTTATGGGTTAGCTGGAGATGATTTTAATTACTTTATATACTGCTGGTTAACTAAATCTATCATAATATAGCAGAATTTATCAGTTGATTTATATGTATGAATTCTATAACCTGCAAAATACCTCGTCACTAAGGTTTTAAAGTAAATGTAGTGGAGTATACAGTACAATATTTGCCTCGAAAACATAGTGGAGTATCAGTAGAAAATAGCGTTAAAACATCCGATTGTACTTATACAGACACAGCAATTGCATCATGGTTTCTCAAGGGCAAAATATATTCAATGTAAGCTCTATTTTTTCCCTTTTCCAGTTTTCCTTTTTGTTTATCTCATATTTCTTTTCTTCTATTTACACTTACTACTTGCCTTATTCTCTCTGTCAGTAAACTCTGGTCCGAGAGGAGAGTCGGGGTCCGTGAGAACATATTCCTGCTAAAAGATAAGCACACCAGGTGAGGAAAACACCGTCTGCTAAAAATATCTTGAGCTTCTTGAACACCGAATCACTCACCTCATCCCAGCAGGAGCTTTTACGGTTCTTTAAGGTGTGTTTTCTTCCATTTCCTATAGAAGCCCACCTCCATCCCAACCCAAGGAAAAAAAAAACAACACCACATTTTTGAAGAAAAAAAAACTGAGGAACAAAAAAAACAAACATGGACACTAGAAGATGACCAACAACATTCGAGCCACGTGTCTCGAATAATCAAAGACACTGAGTGAATGATTTGTGAAAAGATGATAAAATAATGAGTGAATGT
>OMNN01042546.1:0-32449 GCA_900302755.1 Chromis chromis
ATTTACAAAATATCTGAAAAAAATTATAAAATTTTACAAATCTCAATAAAATGTCCAAAAATTTTTATTAAAATGTCAGAAAAAAAATATGATTGAACAGTTACAAAATTGAAAATATTAATAATCTCAGACTTTTATTGTGCAGCTGTAAGTTAGAAATAATCAGCTGCATCGAGAGCAGGAAAATAAATATATGAACCTACAGTAACGGAAGATTTTACTGAGATAAATGTTCTCCATTTAAACAACCTGTTGACTGTGTTTGTGTTTGTATTTGTGTAGATACACAATTTTTGGGAACAGAACGTTGAAACTGACGAACGTCCAATCAGACGACACGGCTGGTTACACCTGTGAGGTCATCACCAGCCTCGACCATGTGAACGCTCGCGGCTCCATCACTGTAGTCGGTATGTCGCTGTGTGTGTCTGTGTGTGTTTGTACACTGTGTATAGGCTGTTTGTTTTAACAGTGTTGTGTTGGACCCTCAGCGCCGCCCGACCCGCCTGGTGAGCTGACTCTGTCTGATACGAAGGACCACACCCTCACACTGAGCTGGATACCAGGAGCGTCGCACAACAGCCCCATCACAGGTACTGAACACAACAAAGACAATATCAATAACATATCAGGATGTTATTAACTAAATTTTATATAATAATAAATTGTCAGAAAATCTGAATAAAATGTTTGGAAAATGTTAATGAAATGTCCAAAAATGTTCATAAAATGTGAGATAATGTACAAATATGAATATGTTAAATAATCTAACAATTTCTGAATATATCAATAAAATATCAGGATATTATTAAATACATATGATAAACTATTCACAAAATGTCCAGAGCATAAAGTGTTCAAAAACCTCTTTATGATGAGTTCTTTCTACCCTGATGCAGAAAATGTTAATTCATCCAAAAATCTTAATAAAATGTACAAAAACTGTTAACTAACTCAAAAATATTCAAATGCCAGAAAACATTAACAAAATGTTCCAAAAGTATTACATGTCTGGAAATGTTAATAATATGTCTAAAACCCTTGCCTCCTTCAGGCTTCATGGTGGAGGCCCGGGAGGAGCAGCACGAGGAGGAGAACAGGTGGAGGTGGGAGCTCTGGGAGCAGGTTCCAGGAGACATTAACCACCGCCAGCTGAAGCTTGACCCGTTCTGCACCTACAGCTTCAGGGTCATTGCCGTCAACGAACTGGGCCGGAGCCAACCGAGCCAACCGTCAAAGTCCCATAGCACACCGCCTGCTGGTAACTAGAGACTACTGGAGCATTGTGGGAAATTAATTCATGGTCGCTTTGTCAGGACCCCTCAGTGGTTCGATAAACCTATAAAAAACCCTAAATGATAGAAATATACACTATAAGACTGCAGAAAGTCTCCTCTCTGCTCTGCAACAGCAAAACACTGCCTGCAGTTCAACCTGAGAACTCTCTGAATTTTTGTCCCGTCATTGTTAGTCACAGTTTAGACAGTCATTGCTTCACATATTGCTATTAGCTTAACATAAAGTTAGCTAGTGCTACAGCAAGCTAATATAGCTTAACATCATTAGCTTAACATAAAGTCAGCTAGTTAGCAAGTGCTACAGCAATCTAATATAGAATATTGTTATTAGCTTAACATAAAGTCAGCTAGCTAGCTAGTTAGCTAGTGCTAGTGTTATTGTTAGTCACAGCTTAGTCAGTCATGGCTTCTCAGTTACACCAAGGAGCACAGAATTTGAGCTTTTTTACAGAATCTAGTTGATGCTCAGATTTGGCTCATTTTCCTGACAGAACTATGTGACCCACATGATTAGTTTAAAGTCTGTCAGAAAGTTGCATAAAGCGCAAAAATGTTTTTTTGGGTTTTTTTTTACAGAATATGGTGAGGTCAAACTGTCTATTTCTGGCAGATTTTTTTAAACGAGAAATGTAGCATGAAGTAATTTTGATAAAATACAGATTTTATGATACACATGATACCAAGGACCAGTGATAGTGAGGTGCAGCAGACAATTTTACACTGCAGTATAGACTGGCTGAGAGAGACTAACCAAGAAATAGTTTAGTGTGTTTGTCTGTTTTTCTAACAGTTTTCTGTCTTTCTCCCACTTTACCTTCCTCCAGTTCCTTCCAGCAACCCAGTAAATGTCACCAGTAACTCCTCAGATCCTGGAACGCTGGTCATCACCTGGGCTGTGAGTATTTATTATTATTTTTAATATTATCCTGTGCATCAGTGTTTGATCGTCCTCTAAATGTCTGTTAATGCTATTCTCCTTCTGCAGGAAATGAATAAACGTTCCCACAACGGTCAAGACTTCCAGTATAAGGTTTTCTGGCGGGAGGCCGACAGCAGCGACCTGCGCTGGAACACTGGCTTCGTCAAGTCACCGCCGTTCCTGGTAAACAACACAGGAACGTACACGCCGTTCGAGATCAAAGTCCAGGCTGTGAACGCCATCGGTCAAGGACCAAAGCCGGAGGCCGAGATCGGGCACTCTGGAGAGGACAGTAGGTCACCTGAATGCATCACCACAGTTAAACACAACATCTATTTTCTATCATTTAAGGTTCTCATAAATAAAATAAAATAAAAATGAGTCAAACATGAACATATCAACAACATGTTTTCGTGATTTGTGCCTCTTTTGTTTGTTTTGTGTCAATTTGGGTCTCATTTTGTCATTTGTGTCTTGTTTTGTCAGCACAACCATGACGAAGAGGAGAGGACTCAGAAAGGTCTTCTGTGCACTATGACAGAGTTAGAATGACAGAAATTAATTTTAAGAAAAGATAACACACAAAAGTTGAATTTCTTTGGAAAACATTTCACGCCTGTACAAAATGTTTTGAATATAGCTATAACTATTTCCATGTTTACAGCCTCTACAAACGTTGTTCCACAGCCACAGGATAAAAGTTACAAGTTAGGATATGACTGGATTAGAAAATATTCTTGCGTTAGGTTTAAACCATGTTCTACAGAAGCCATCTGAATATATGTCTTTTATTGCTCATAATTGAGGACAAAATCCTCTTTTTATGAGGGAGTCTGGATATAAAACATCTGAAAGCATCTGACAGTTTGGTTTCTCACCACATCGAGGATCGTTGTGCAGAAATGTCAGCCTCAAATGTCTTTTTGCAATTAGAGTAGCGACAAACATAAAGCCTGGTTATGTCGGAATCTTATTTGTGATGTAAAACAGATGTTCTGCTGTACAGATAATTACTCTCATTATGTTGGGAAAAATATCCCGAGGGCAAGTGTTAAGAATCTCCTATTTGTTTAGGAGTTCAATTCCTGGCAAGTGAAGCTCAGTTCCAGGGAAATGTTGTGTAACTTTGTCATGTTGAAAAGAAACATCTTTCTGGGTCTCAGACTCCTGCAGCATTGCAACATTGTGAATCCTGTTCAGGCAGTTTGGAGACAGTTTTGGCATCTGTACGTTTAAGTTTTTTGAAACATTTACTGTTATTTTACAGATTTTCATCTGTTAATTTACATGTTTATATGTACACAACAGTATGCAGATAGGCCAGGTTGTTGGAAGATACATTCAGCATGGTGAAACATCTTTCTACAGCTGATGTGTGGAGTAGAGAGAAAATGTTTGTAGAGGCTGGAGACATGGAAATAGTTAAATATCTGTAGTATTCATATAGGCCTAGGCCAACAGGTTATTGTAAACATGTTTTACAATTCTACAATTCTACAATTTCATTTCAGCAGACGCTTTTATCCAAAGCGACGTACATAAGTTAGTAGGCAGGCAGCATTAACATTCCTCACTGGACCTTGACCGGGATTTGAACAACAGATCTTCCGTGCCAAGGTCAAGGGTGTTAGTATATGTATGTGGAGAAACATTTTTTTGTACGGATTGGAATTTTTTTCATGACAGAAAGAGACAACTTTCGTGTTTTTTTTTTAAATTATTATTATTATTTCTGTCCTTCTAACTGTGTCATACTGTACAGAAGACCTTTCTGAGTTCTCTCCTCTTCTTCATGGTTGTGCTGACAAAATGAGACACAAAACAAGGAAAACAAATTCCAAATGACAATAATGAAACACAAAATGACAAAATGAGACATAAGATGGCAAAAAGGAGACACAATATGACACACAACAAAAAACTTGAGACAAAATGACAAAAACGAGACACAAAACCACAAAAGTGAGACACTAAATGTATATAATGGATGCTGTACAGTGTGAGAAAAAGACTTTTTTGAACATTAAAGCATGTAAACATGTTCAAGTAGAAACCAAAAATACAATAATTAACCTGTAAATCATCAACCTAATCATTCAAATTGATGCCACAAGCTGGAAGGCACAGACCACAATACAATAGAAATATGCAAATACAAAATATACCATCCAGTAGAAAATCTATGAAAACAGTGATATGGTGTCTTTGGTATATTAGAAACTATAAAAACAGCAACCGGTGTTGCACGTTGCTGAACACGCTTAAAGTTGTGCAAAAATACATACAAGGTGTCGTTTTATGTGAACATATTTGAACTTATGTAGGTTCAGTATATAAATACAAGTTGCATGAGGTAGCAGATAATTCCAGATTCTGTAAATGTAAAAGTGAGCAAATCAGCAGTGAGTAGATCAAATTAAATTGAGGCACTCAGGTCCAGACAGAGTTCCGTTCTCTGCAGCTGTGTTGAACGTCTACTTCTGTGTTTCAGCACCACAAGAAGCTCCTTCTGGAGTTTCTACCACAGTGAAGAACAGCACAGTTACAGTGACGTGGAAGGAAGCCCAGAAGGTCAGAGGTCGGCTGCTGGGATACAAGGTACAGATTATTATGAATACAGCCGGACACAGAAACGAGCTCAGAGGGATGAACTACGAAGCCAGTTCAACATATCCAGGCTTTCCTTGTGTGAGTCGGCTTGACAAAAACTAAAGCCTGTCAGAGATAACAGAAGGTGGTTTTCAACTTTCTTTGTTATAACTCAGACTTTCTGCTTCAAACGCATCATTTGACTCTTCTTTACAAAATAAAACGATCGTGATTTGGCCAAATCAAAGTGAAAATAATGTTACTGTTTGAATATTCTCTGTAATAAATACTAATAGACTAATCAATGTTCTAATCTGTGTTCTATCAGCTGCAGTACCAGTAGAGTATGACCAAACATAAAAACATATTTGATTTCTGCATCACCAGCTGAGTACATGTCGGTTTACAGTATGTAATACTGTAACTACACGGCTTCATTCCGTGGTTTTAGTAACGTACAGCTCAACAGGTTTACAGATAAAACATCTTCCTTCAGCTGAGAATCTGCGTCGCTCATAAATAATCATCAGGAAACGCTTTGGTTAAAGGGGGACGCATCTTACAGCCGGTTTAAATCTGAAACTGAACAAAACCTGCTCCAGACCAGGTTAGCTCCACAGCATCGGTTACCATGGAGATATAGCTCCACAGCATCGGTTACTATGGAGATCTAGCAGGTTAAAAGAGAACCACCTTCATGATACTGAAAACTCTGACTTTAAACTCAGCATACCTCCTGACCCACTGATCTTGCTTCATAGTTCAGCCCTCTGGTCCTGTCATATTTTAAACAGTGGTGCTGTGAGATGAGACACAAACAGACACTGTGTGGTGCAGACAGCGCCCCCATGTGGCCACTTTAAAGCATTTCACCCACAGATGAGCTCAACTTGTTTAATATTTGTGTGATTTTCCACCTGAATGTCACAGTGTGAGTATTTTAATCCAGAAAAGTTTTTTTTATACTTGTTTTCCTGAAATCACTCTGAGAATAAACCTGGTTTTAGCTCAGAAACACTTTCCCTATAAGCAACTTTGTTGTTTTGAGAAGTTTTTTTTCATTTTCAGAAAGTTTTGAAGCATTTAGGATAAGTTTGAGGTATTTCTTTGTAGTATTTTGGGCAGCCAGTATTGTTTATTGTTTCTGTCTGGACTAAATGTTTCAGCCCCACTGACTGACTCTTGCCTGCAGATCTACATCCGGAGGTTGGGTTCTCAAGACAGACGACGCCGGAGGTCTCTGGGAAAACACCACCAGGAGGACCACGAGGGCCGACCGGAGCGAGGCCAGGACCGGGACCAAGAGCCGGTCCGGGTTGAGGTGGTCTGGGGCTCCAAGACCTCGGTGGAGGTGACGAACCTGCGACTGTTCTCTCACTACCAGCTGTCGGTTACAGCATTCAACAGCAAAGGAGAGAGTCCAGCCTCAACGCCACACGTCTTCAACACACCGGAGGGAGGTGGGTTCATGTTTACAGCTGCACTTCAGTTATGTTTGTGTTTCAATATAAATTTCATCTTACTACACTCACGTTATCTTTACAAAATCACACAGAAACAATCATGGAATTTTCAACTTTTTGAAAGGTCTGGATTATGTACGAGTTACGGTTCAGTATATCCATGTCTCTTTTAAAGATTCGCCAACAAGATTCTGTAAAAAACAAACAATTCTGTGCTCCTCTGTGCAACCATGAAGCCATTAGTGACCTAGCTATGACCAACAGTCACGTAACAACAATTCTGGATTTTCAGCTGAACTGCAGGCAGTGTTTAAATATATGATATAGAAAATAAATTATAATAAAATACAATAAAACTGAATTAAATAAAATTATAAAATAGAACAAACAAAAAGAGGGGGAGACGAGGTTATGTCGATTCCTGCAGCAGTCTCTTCACAGCCATGGAGAAGAAGCTGTGTTTGAATCTGCTGGTTCTGTCTTTCATGACTCTGAGCCTGCCAGAGGGGAGGGTGGTGAACAGAGAGTGTCCTGGGTGGGTGGGGTCTCTCTGGATCTTTGTGGCCCGCTGAAGGAGATGGCTCACGAGATGGCTGGACAAGATCTACGAGGTAGATCTCGTCCAGATATGGGAGTGGGGAGCCAATGATGAGCCGTCTTGATGACTCGCTGCAGCTGTTTCCTCTCTGCTGCGGTGCAGCCGGGGGACCACACTGTGCATATAGGTTAGGACACTCTAATATGTGTTATAGTCAGGTAAAGTTGAATTTTCTAGATTTTTTTGAGGGTTTTATACCTTAATATATAAATAACATAGGTCAACCTTCACTGAAACTTGCACATCACTGATTATTTAACTGTATTCTGTGTTTGCAGCTCCTGGTCCTCCTGCATCGCTGACCTTTGACAGTCCAACAGAGAAATCTCTGATCCTCTACTGGACTCCTCCACTGGAAACCAACGGCATCCTGCTGGGATACATGGTCCAGTACCAAAAGGGTATAAAAACTTTATTCTACTGGATTCTCAGAACAAAAGTGTAGTTCAACCAGGAAAAATAGACTTTCAATCAGTTCCTCCCCCCGGACCTCCTCAGAATCAGCTGATTCTTTATCCACTGTAACTTCATACTATGATTATTTTCAGAGTTACAGGCCCTTGAACTTCATCGAGGTGGGTCCAGATTTCACACTTTAATTGACTTTTTCTATCATTTAAAGTACATAGAAGTACTTTTTTACTCTACTGTTCGAGTAGAGTAAAAAAAAAAGATACAAGATATGACTAAGAGATCTTTACATTTGTCGGTAGGTATACTTTTTAACTTTATACAGGGGATGTTCTCATATCCTGCTTTCAGTCTTTAAGCTAAGTTTAGTCTCATATAGTCAAAACATTCGGTGCTGGAGAGTTCCAGGCCTTAAAGTACATAGAGGTGGGTCCAGATTTCACCCTTTTTAATTGACTTTTTCCATCATTTTGACATTTTGGAAATCCATCCATCCATTATCTGTACATTATCTGTACGCCGCTTAATCCTCTGGAGGGTCGCGGGGGGGCTGGAGCCTATCCCAGCCGACTTAGGGCGAAGGCAGGGGACACCCTGGACAGGTCACATTTTGGAAATGATTTTAGGAAATCTGAATACGTCTGAGGCAATTTTGAAAATTTATGGCTTAATTTATACAAATTATTAGACGTTTTGAACAAGATGTTTTTTTGGATTATTTTGGATAAACACAACATAGACATTAAACAGTTACAGTTTTGCTGTTGAAACTCTGATGCATCCCATAATATTGATGCACTGATGAAGTTATGAGGCTCAGAAATGATGGGAAAAGTCCATTAAAAAGTGAGAAATCTGGATCCACCTCTATGTACTTTAAGGGCCTGTAACTCAGGCCCATTCATTGTATGAAGGTAAAACTTTGCTTAATTAAATAAAGTTACTGTGGATAAAGAATCAGCTGATTCTGAGGAGGTCGGGGGGGAACTTTAGATAAATGTTGTCGAGTCCTTGTACTTAGTCTCCTCCTGGTTTTGTCTCCCCTGTAGATGTTCAGACCAAAGACAGTAATCTGGAGATGCAGACCTTCAGTGATCCCAGCGTAAATCACATGCTGTTAGAAGATCTGGACCCAAGCAGTTATTACACCCTGAAGGTCATCGCTCGCACCGCCATTGGAGACGGACCTCCCATCACACGGCAGGGTGCCACGCTGCTGGACGGAGGTGAAACTGCAGAATTCTGCTTCATGTGTTCTTATGGCTTCTATTCAGACATCAAATATGTAACTTTGCTGCTTCATCAGCCTGTTAAAGCGACGTATTCTGTCATTCAGACAGTTTAAATGTTCATTCAGACTCTCACATCTATCCTGCTGCTATCTGATGCGGCAGGTATTTAATAAACTCAGGGGAAATATTCCTAAACAGCTGGAAACAACAAACTAAACTTCAAACTTTTAGTCAAAACCCAAACTAGATTCATTAATCTGAGCTGTTGCAGTCTCTGTCTTCAACATAGTAAAGCTTTATTCTTATGGATTTTCAGTTGTTAGCCCAATACACACATCAAGCTCTGCAGAAGCCTGATAGCGATCCTGATCATTTGAATCAGGTGTGATGGAAGAGGGAGACATCTAAAACATGCAGGATAGTGGCCCTCGAGGACCAGGATTTGACACCCCTGGCCTAATACATGTTTAACACAACCACGTTTTTGGATGAATATTGGAGCTGAATTGTCAAACACTAGTATTTTTTACAAATGGTATCTTATTCTTTTACAACATTTGACCTTAGAAATACACATTATTTCTATTCTACACTGTAAAAAAAAAAAAAAAAAAAAAGTCTGTATGAAAAACTAGTTAAAAAATGTTAAAAATCTGTAAAAAATAATGATATTTCTATCTGATTTAAATACAGTAAAACAGTATTTTACAGTCACAAATTGTAAAAGAACTAATTACTATTTGTAAAAATACAGATTTTTGTATGTGGACTTACTCTTACAGTAAACATGTAAATTAATGAATTTTCTCTGTGATTTTAATTGATATCTGTAAAATCTGAAAAATAACAGTAACTTGTTGAAAAAAATAAGTGCAGTTAAAAACTAAGATGTTTACAGTGCAGATTTGTGGCAGGTCTAACATTTTGGTTCGACTGTTTGCAGTTTGAGCTACAGTCAATTTCAAGGACAGATATCAATATTTCTTATTGATCCGCTACTTTAACGATACTATTATTGGTTCTTTTTGTTCATTTTAATTTTTCTGCAAATGACTTAAAAACACAATTAACTTTTCTTTGTTGTAAATTTTACTCGTACTTTTAAGAAAAAGATCTTTTTAACAGCACTTTTTCTAGTTTTGCTTTGAAAACACTCCCTAGTTATTATCTGTACAGGGAAAATAAAAATTACATTAACTACAGTAAAAAGTGCAGTTAAAAACTTTGAGCAGCAGTCAACTTCACAGAAAGATATCAATACTACTTATTGATAAACTGCTTTAACGGTACGCTTATCGGTTCTTCTTCTTATGTTCTAAGTGAAAAAAAAAGAGATAAATTAACTAAAACAGAATAACTTTTCTTTAATTTGTCTTTTTGTTAAATCTCCCACCTTTTATTCATACTTTTAAGTACAAAATACTTTTCTTTAAGGGTATTTTTTGCTAGTTTTGCTTTGAAAAACAATCAAAGCACTTACTAGTTATTATTTTTAATTGAACAAAACAGGGAAAATCTGTGAAATAACAACAAGTTGTTCAAAAAGTTCCCGAGAAAAACTGACGATAAACAATTTTTCAGAGGTTTTCAGTGCATCGTTCCACCGTCTCTTAATTTGAAATCCTCTCCGCCTGCAGTTCCTCCATCCAACATCAATGTAGCTTCCAGTAACACATCCTTCAACCTGAGTTGGGTTCCTGGAGAGCGAGAGCGGAACCACGGCTTCTACATCCACTACGAGAAGAAACCCGGTAAGAACAGAACCACGAAGGATCTCGGTGTTAGAAACCAGAACCGACTTTGTTGACATGTTCTTTCCATCTGTGCTGTAGGTGGCGCTCGCTTAGTGTCAGAACTGGTCAACTCCACGCAGGGTTTCTATTCGCTGACGGGCCTCCAACCAGGAAGTGAGTACCACCTGATGATCCACCATGGAAACGACACCCTGTGGGAGGACGTGAAGTGGACCATCGGACCAGGTTTCTGGACTTAAGTTCTTTGTGTGTTCTGACCGTTACAGGAGCTGCTGCTGAATCCATATTCAGATATCAATTTTCTCACTTTACTGTCCATTATTTTCTTTTAAACTGTGGGATACTTTAAAATTCCGATGAAATTCTCCAAACACATTCAAGAAACAGTCTGAAATCCAAACATATCCAGTTGAAACTCCTAAAAACTGAGAAGAAATCGACAGAACCAGAGAATATAGTGATCATTTTCTAAATTCAATTGATTACCTCAGTTAGACTTTTGACGTGTAACAAAAAAGAATAATTTTTGTTCTAATTTGAACTTATTGCAAAACGTCAAAGCCTCTCGTTAACTGTGACCATTTAACCTTCTAAACTTCAATCAGTTTCTGGGTGTTTTACCTCACTGTAGTTTCATTTTTCACTGCAGTATAAAGTCCTGCACCTCTATGGAAACAGAACAACCATGAAGAAGCAGAGAGAACTCAGGAATGTCTACTGTGTAGAATGACACAGCTAGAATCTCTTAAATCTAAAAAAATTAAAAATAAACAGAAGTTGCATTTCTTTGATTCGTTTGTTTTGTGTCTCGTTTTTATCTTATTTTTGTCATTTTATGTCCCTTTTTCTAGTTTCGTGTCATTGCGTCTCATTTTTGACATTTTGTGTCTTGTTTTTCTTGTTTTGTGTCTCATTATGTCAGTACAACCATGGCTAGAAGGAATGAGGGCTGCTGTTTAGCTCACTGAGTTAAGGCGATACCTCATGGGCTCAGTCCCTTAGCAGCAGTCATGAGTTCGAGTCCGGCTCAAGACCATTTGCTGCATGTCACTCTCCTCTATCCCCCCCTTTCACCCTGTCTCTCTCTGTCAATAAAATGGGAACACCCATTTTGAGAGAACTCAGTAGAATGACGTATTTAGAATTCAAAAAAGAATATTGCAAGTATCATTTTTTCAATTACTTATTTTATAAAAATTTAAAAACCTGGAATCAACACGTCCAACATGTTTCCAAGTGTCCATAGATGTTACCAACACTGGAAAAACTGGAGGCTCCACATGCTGTAGATATTTAACTATTTACATTTTATTTTTTTCTTCCATACTTTCCTCTCTGCGCTGTGGAAACACTGCCTGCAGTTCAGCTGAAAACTCAGAATATTTGTCACGTGACTGTCAGCTGTAGCCAAGTCACTAATGCTATAAATGAAAGAAACATGAACAAAGATGATTTTTTTTTAAGTATCCAGAGAATATAGAAAAAGATCAATCAGATAAAATTCTAACAAATAAAAGCAGCAAATGCATTCCACAAGGTTATCATGGAGACCCAATAAACACACTAAACCATTCATATTCTTCATTTAGATTCCTTCTTTCCTTCAGTTTGTTATAAAGCTGCTTTTTGTAGAGATAAAATATCTGCAAATATATCTGAGTTTGAGTCATTTTGAGTCAGTTTCAAGATGAATTTTGGACAATTTTTGTCATTCCTGACAAATTTTAAATAATTCTGGACAGGTTTTGAGTCATTTCACATTAAATTTAAGTTATTTCAGACTTTCTTTTGTCATTTCACACAATTTTTGAGTCATTGATGATGATTTTTGCGTCTTTTTAGAGACAAATTTGGAGATGCAGGAATATACAGGATGAGAAAAAATATGGTGTTTTTAAAGCTGGTAAACATAGTAATAATAATAATCTAACCTTTATTGATCCCCTTGGGGAAATTCCTTCTCTGCATTGACCCATCCTATTCAAAGTTAACCTTAACTATACATACTAGGAGCAGTGGGCTGCCGCGGTGCAGCGCCCGGGGAGCAGTCAGGGGTTAAGGGCCTTGCTCAAGGGCCCACAGTGGTGGTGACTGGGACAAGCGGTCACTCTCACTTTCCCACCTCAATCTCTTGCCTGTCCAAGGACTTGAACCGGCGACCTACCGGTTACAAATTTACTTCACAAACCACTAGGTCACCACTGCCCCAATTAATATTACCCCCATTAGTAGTACATTAGTCATTTTAGAGGCGCCTGCATTATGACGGAAAAATCCTCCCCTTATATTATGGTAAACAGCAGCTAACAGGTAGAAATCAGTATAAATGAGAGTTTCTGTTGCTGATCTCCGTCTGTGTCTCAGTGCCGTCGACGATGCCCGGAGGTTTCGCCGCTCAAGGCTGGTTGATTGGACTCATTAGCGCCATTGTGCTGCTGGTTCTGATTCTGCTGATTCTCTGCCTCATCAAACGCAGCAAAGGAGGCAAATACGCAGGTAGGTTCACACTCAGGTGAACATTTACACAGAGTTTAATAAGTCAGCTGGATTCTGATGTCGGCTTGTTCCCCACAGTGAAGGACAAGGAAGACAAAGAGGTGGACTCTGAAGCTCGACCAATGAAAGACGAGACCTTTGGAGAGTACAGGTGAGTCTTCTCAGTCATTTTGAGTTTTTTGTGGATATACATGTCTGCAGATTTACATTTGCGTCGTTTTGGAAGAAGTCATTTTGGACATTTTTGTTATTTTGAATACATTTTGAGTCATTTTAGACCATTTTTGGCGTTCTGGTCAAGTTGTGAGTCATTTTGGACACTTTTTTGTCATTTTGACTATGTTCTGAGTTATTTTGGAGAGGTTTTGAGTAATTTCAAACAGATTAAGAGTCATGGACATTTTTTGTCGCTTTGGACCATTTATTGATTTTTTTTCATGGATATGAAATGTCCGCCAACTTGAATTTGAGTCATATTGGACACATTTTATGTAATTCAGGGGTGAGTTTCAAGTCATTTTAGAAAAAAATGAAAATAATTTGGGACATTTTTGTTGTTATGAACATACATTTTGAGTTGTTTTGGACAATCTTTGACTAGTTTTGACTCATTTTCAAAACGAAAATAAGTAATTTGGGATATTTGTCAGATTTTTGTGTGTGCATGTAATATATCTGCAACCTTGAGCTTGAGTCATTTGGGACATTTATTTTCTTGCTCGCAGCCTTTTATCTCACCTTTCTTTCTTCCTTTAATGCCTGCAGATCTCTGGAGAGGTGAGGAACTGAACCTGCTGCATGTTTCTTTGTAATTCTCTATTGTGATGGTGTTTTATTACATTTAACTAAACTAGGGGATTAACTGTAAGTTGGTTTTCTTTTTTAAGGGTTGTGTTTTGTTTGTTGTCACTGTTACTGCTTCTTGTGAAAAAATATTTATGCACATGGAGATGGAGTATCCAGGGAATGCTTGGATTTGTTGGGTTTTCATGTCGTGACAGTCGACATGAAAACCCATCAGTCGTGAACAAAAGCTTCCGTCCACTTGTAAAGATCAAGTATATCATGACAGTCTTTAGTTTCTGATGACTCCTATAACTCAGAATTTTCTATGATGGAATCATTGAAATACATGAATCTTTGTCACAAAAAACAATCATGCAGTTTGGTTCTTTCATAGATTTATTAAAGGTCTTCTGGAAATATGATAAAATCTACGGGGTCAAAAATAAACATACAGCAAAGCTAATATTTTAAATAAACATCCCTTGATCATTTTCACCTCAGTTAGGTTCTTTTGGTTTCCATCTACAAGCTTCTGGTTTATCTTTGACTCCTCTGGACAGAATTGGTGCAGTTCAACTAAATTTGTTGTCTTTCTGACTCAGACTTGTTTCTTCATCACAGGTTCTTGATGGGCTTAAGTCAGGACTTTGGGGAGACCAGTCTAAAACCTTCATTCTAGCCTGATTGAACCATTTCTTTACCACTTTAATGTGTGTTTGGGCTCATTGTCTTGTTGAAACATTCAACTGTGTCCAAGATCAACCTTCTGATGATGATTTTAGGTTTTCCTGAAGAATGTGGAAGTAATCCACCTTCTTCATTATTCCATTTACTTTGTGTAAAGCTGCAGTTCCACTGTCAGCAAAACAGCCTCAGAGCATAATACTGCCACCACCATGCTTGATGGTAGGTTTGATGTTCTTGGGGTTAAAGGCCTCACCTTCTCTCCTCCAAACATATTTATATTCAGTTTTTGTTCCATCTGACCACAGAACTTTCCTCCAGAAGGCCTTTTCTTTGTCCATGTGATCAGCAGCAAACTTCAGTAGAGCTTTAAGGTTCTGCTTCTAGAGGAAGAACTTCCTTCTTCATGGAGCCTCTCAGCTCATGTTGATGTAAAACACTGTGGACACTGACAGCTGTGTTCCAGCAGCTTCTAATTCATTGCAGATCTGCTTTTTGGTGATTCTTGATTGACCCTTGACCATCCTGACCAATTGTCTCTCAGCAGCAGATGATAGTTTGTGTTTCTTCCTGATGGTGGCAGTAACACAACTGTACCATGAACTTTATACTTACAAACAATTGTTTGTACAGATGGTTTTGGGATCTATAGCTGCTTTGAAATGGCTTCAAGTAACTTTCTGACTGGTTCAAGTCAATGATTTGCTTTTTTTAGGTCTTTGCTGAGCTCCTCAGACTTTCCCACTGCAGTGTTTGTGGATGAGTCTGATGAGTGGATCAAATGGGTTCTATTTAATTTGGCTTAGAGGAGTCAGCAGCTGTAGTTAATCGGAATCACTCACGAGAAGTTAAGAGGCCATGTCACTAACAAAAAAAACAACACAAGTTGCTGTATGTATATTTTTGACCTAGCATTTATTTTTATTTTTTTAAGATTTATGTTTGGCCTTTTATGCTTTTATTAGATAGGACAGTGGATAGAGACAGAAACGGGAGAGAGTAGGGAAGGACATGTGGTAAACGCCCAAGGTCAGAATCAAACCCGGCACAGCCAATACGCCTTAGCACTTGGGTCACGCGACATAACCATTAGGCTATCGGGGCGCCCGACCTAGCATATTTTATCATATTTCCAGAAGTCTTATAATAAATGTGTCGTATAAACATGATGACTTGACTTCACATCAAACTTCCTACAATGTGACTGTTGCACATCATGATGCTGAAACTATAAATCCTGCAGCCCTGCTTCCATTATTTGATTCTTTTAGGTGAGATTTTCTGACAGTTTTTCTCCGTTTTTGTGCAGCGACGCCGATGAGAAGCGCTCCGACAGTCAGCCCTCTCTGTGTGGCGAAAGCAAGCTGGGCAGCGACGACTCTCTGGCCGAGTATGGCGACAGCGTGGACATCCAGTTCAACGAGGACGGATCTTTTATCGGCCAGTACAGTGGCCGTGGGCCTGTTCCTCAAGGCAACGAGAGCTCCGGCCCCGCCTCCCCCGTCAATGCTGTCCCGCCTCCTCCCATTGCCCCGTCCATGTCGAGCATCCTCAACCGACCCAGCTAGACACGAATACACAACAACAACACAACACAACACACACATACATGTACTAACACAAAGGGACAGACCACTCCTGACTCACTGCCTGTCTCAGTACATTCCACAGGTTTCTGCAGTGAAGCTGTTTACAGGACGTCTCGCCTTTTCTACTCCAGTTTACACACATTTACACTAAAAAACACACACAGCTACAAACTCATGAGATCAAATGGTCCTTCTGTTGGACGGACAGCAGCCGGCTGCACCAGCTGATCGCAAATTCAAACCAGTCTCAGCAGAAGTTACTGCAGGTTGCACCAAAAACACTAGTTCTGATTGTACCAGCCAAACAGTTTGCCTTCTACGGGAGCAAAAACAGCAGTGTGAAGCACCAAAAAGATGGAAAATATTGTAAGAAAATCTGAAACCGCAATTTTTTTATTATTTGATGCTGATTATTTCTTATATTTCAAGGAAACATGCATTCACACCTGCTGGAGTTCAGAGAGTCAAATAATTCTCAGTTGAGGTTTGAGAAAAAGCAAATACATTCTATAGATGATATAAATCAATATGATGGCAGCAGTGATAACGAAAAAGTAGGAAAATTAGCGCCAGCTAACGTGAATTAGCTCCAGCTAACGTGAATTAGCTCCAACTAACGTGAATTAGCTTCAGCTAATGTAACTCTCCAGCTAGCTGTAACTGACCAGAGTGCAGCCGTTGCAGTCTTTGGCATTATAATGTTTATGATATAATGATTATAAAAAGGGTTTTATCTGTTTTTACCAGGTTTTACTGTGGTTTGGTTTGTTTGCATGTAAAAGTTTCTGACAGGTGTTGCTTCGTAACTGGTTTACAGATTCCTGAAAAGGTTTACTAGTGTTTGACTGGTGCAACCAAATTCATGTAGTTTAAAGTAAAAAGCAGTAAAACTGAGAAAAGACTTTACACGTGAAGTCAGTCAGTGGAGGATTTCTGAACAGTTGGTGCAGCTCAGCTCAGGAGAGGAAGAAAAAAGGGAATTCATCCTTCATCCGTGACCAAAATGTCTTGACTGCATTATTTCATCTCATTTCGTTTAATTAACACATTTACATCATTTTTATACCAGTTCTTCTGCATTCCTTGTTTTCTGGCTATTTATTTGTGTTTGTGTGCATGCGTCTGGAATGATTCAGCTATTTATTGACGCGTCAGATGCATGTCGGCCTCAAGGCGTTTTTCCGAATCGTTTCGTTGATATTTAGTGATGTTTGCAGCGTGACTGTTGGTTTGTGTGCGATTGTTCGAGCTCTCCGTCCTGCAGCGGCGGGACAAATGTTGCCTTAAGAGTTGAGCCTCCTCTTCTTCCTCTTTCTGTCCGTCAATCATCCATTTCTCCTCGAAAACTTTCATTTTCCATCATGCTCCTGTTTGCTCAGCAGGTAGACTGAAGGACCAGGATGCAACTCAATGAAACACCAAAAAGAAGCAGGAATGTTAGTGTTTTTTCCTAAATGCTGGTGCCAAATTGGCAATATTTTCTTCATTTGCATGTGTTTTATGAGTTGTTGTGATGTTACGCTCAAAGCTCGATGGTGTCCTCCTAAAGTAGAAGTAACTCACAACAGTAGCCATGTTTACATATGATTGTCCAAAAATTATGAAGTGATACGTTGAAATGTCACAAAGAATTAGGCTTTTTTTATTATTATTAACTGCATTGGAAAGAAAATAAACTAGGCTACAAAGTGTCATCTGTAGGTGGCGCTGTAGGCTTCATGGTTGTAATAAACAGAGTAGAAGAAGCTGAAAACTAAACAAGAAGTAGAAGAAATCTTGAGAAGTTGTTTTCCATTGGGAAAAGTTGTAATAATTTGTTCATTGCAGCTGGTGTCGGACCATGTTTCAAGAGATGTTTCCATTTCCCCAAAACAGTTTTCAGAAAAAGTCAAATTTTTGAATTGTGCCGTTTCCCTTAACTTTTTTTAATGCGACACGAGGTGAGATCAGAAAGTTAAAAGACTGTTTTCTATAAAGATCAAAAACCTTATTTAAATTTGACCATCTCTGTCAAAGTAGTCTCATGCAGTGATGCTCTGCTCCCAGTGCTACTGCAACACTTGCAATGCTCCCTAGAAGTCCTGTTATCTAAACATGCCACGCAAATCTCCTAAACCGTGTCAAAGTCCGACCCGTAAACTTGAATTTATTTTTGGTAAAGATGAAGAAGTTGCAGGGTGGCAAGTGTACCAAGTCGGCTGGGTTTTGTCCGATATAACCACCCTGCCTCCACCAAATCATGTTCCTATGCAACTAAACTGCATTCTGAAATACATTTTTAAGGAAAGGTAATTTTGTTTTAAAATATACAGCATTTATGGCCTGCAACGTGGAGGGAAAGGCGGCCAGTTTGAAAGGGCCAGAATTTACTTAATTGTCTGTTGTTTACATGTTACAAGCTTGGTTACGGTGCCAACATTAGTCATGGTTTGGGTTAAAATGCAACCTTTTCAATACATATTTGAAATTTGTCCTCCATTTTTTGGGTTACCAGACTCCCGGCTCATCTAGTATATGATTGTTTGGCTGAAAAGGAGTGAAAGTAGTGTGAAGTAGTAAAATATATGCCTAACATACGCTGATTAGAAACATAATTGTGATACGTTCAAATTGTAACTGAGAATCCAGTTTAGTTGTGTAGGAATGTAATTTTGTGGAGTTAACTATAACTACTGCACTGCAACCAGGCGCTCAGTCCAGTAGAAACAGCCTGAAACTGGAGGAAAAATTCATGATGCTGATTAATGTTGAAAAGAACTGCAATTTTCCCATTGTTAAACTGCTGTTTCTTCTGTTGGTGGTAGCTGCAGACCCACATCTGGTCACCATGATGGTTGGATCATCCAGCGGCTAAATGTTGCAAACAAAAACATGCAAAACACAGGTCCTGATGTTGATAGCGCAATGCTACGTAGTCTCCTGATTCATGATAGCTACTGCTAGCTCATGTTGTGTGCAAGTGATCGTGACAAACTACTTACACATGTAACAGTCCCAGAACTTTTTGATCGCATGATAAATAATTATGGAAACACTGCTGCTGAAGCTACTGTCTTGATGCTGTTTCTTATCAGCTCTGAATATGAGACTTCATTGAGCAAAACGGGATTCAGTTCATCCATTTAACTGCCAGACCTGGATTTGGCCATTTTTCATTGTACCGTTGAAGCCATTTCCAACACAAAGCTTTGTCTGCTGCTTTCAGAGTGTGATCAGAGGCAGAAACACAAACACACAACATGAACACACACATACATACACACTGATGCACACATGAAGCCTGTGGACACAACATGGAGGGTCGATCCTCTGTAGCAAAACGAACCCTCTGAAGGAGAGTCGGAGGATGGAGGAAGAGGAGGAGCTGACCGAAAAATAGAGAATCGGATGTTCTCTGAATGTAAATAGAACCTTGAGATTGTCATTTTTTTATTTCCATTGCTTCTTTTATATAAGATGATCAAATTGTAATTTTTTTTATTACCTGTTTGATTTCAAACCGCCATCGTCTCCTCTTAGGTTTTCCTCTTAGTAGACGTTTAGAACAGACTAGAACCATAGCAGAACCACCACCCTTCCCCTCCATCCACTTCCTTTATAGCGCTTAGAGATGCAGCAGATAATAATTATGATTATTGAGAAGTTATGTCATAAATGTTAACATTTATACGCCTCGCCAGGTGTGTTTCCTGCAGCCCCGGATGGACCGGATGTTATTTCTAAGAGGGTTTTATTTCGTTGCCTTCAGACATCTGCTCTGCTGGTAAAAAAAAAAAAAAAAAAACTCAATCGGACTCAATAAATGACAAAGGATCACTGGAAGCTTCCCATGTGTTTGGACCCGGAGCTGAAGTTTTAATGTCGGAGGAGCAGAACTGGACCGAAGAGACAATCGGTTTCTCTAATGTCGATGTTTGGGTTCTTATTGGCAACAAATCCCATGAAAAGACCAAAACCAGCAATTTCTGACATTCTTACCATCTGTTTGGCTGTTTGGCTGCATTCCTTGGTACTATTTTCAGCTTTTGAGTATTTGTGACAGCAGGATGTGATTTTCCTACAGTTCCAAGCCAGTTGGCTCTCATTGCAGACTGAAATCTAGTGCTGTAATCAAACCAAGAAAATATTAGTGGACTGCAATCATAGTTACGCTTCATCCAATCAATTTGCACTCTACCTACAGCCTTACTAATTCTAAAACTACATAAAAAGCTGGTATTTGCAGCATATTAAATCATTCTAACCTGGTTGTTTTATATTGAAATTATAAAAACAGACTCGGATGTATATATTCGTATGATTTCTGAAAATACATCTATATCAACTGGTGATTTCAGCACAAAAACTATTGACAAATTACTGCTTGCAAAGTTTACACTTTTTTTTAACAGAACACAGCCACAGAGACGACATGTTTTAAATTAGTTTGGAGTTGACTAAGAGTAAACGTTCAGGTTGACTCATTGGATGTAGTTTAAAGGTATAAACTTGCCTTTTCCACTGCGGATTTCTCCTCCCTTTTCCGCTATCTGCATGTTACCATTTACAAAATCATCAACAACCTACGAACAGTTTCGTCGAAGGTTTAGGTGCAGCCCTGATAGTTTTAATGACAGTTCTCGACTACAAATGTTTTGCTTAGCTCCGCCCACAACAATTGTGATTAAGTTTAAAGAAATAGAAACAACCAGAGCATTTTTTAAAACCCTATCAGCACAATAACGCTGAAGTGCAGTGCTAGAGAATAGTCAGACTATGTGCGACTAAGTAAATAAGTTAGATCTAACAGTCCCCATTAGGTTGGGCCAGTTTCAACTTGTGAAAATGGAGGAGTTTTAAAGTGAATCTGTTCATTCTGCTGCCAAAAATAATGGATTAATCTGGATAAAAGTAACAGCAGAGATTTTCCTTTTTGGACAACATCAGGCTGTGGGTCACACAGAGCACTGGGTTTTGTTATTTTCATGGGATTTAGCGACAAAAAGAAATTCTAAAGAAAGCTAAAATAAAAAGGGGGAAGTGCATCCTCACAGTTTGACACAATTTCTTGTTCTAAGTCATGTGGGACCATTTTAAACATTTTAACCATTTTTTGGATACATTTTGTCATTTTGGACAATTGCTAAGTAATTTTCATAATTTCTTTGATAATTTGGAACCATTTTTGTCATTCTGGACACATTTTGCCATTTTTAGACAGGTTTTTTAGTCATTTGTACTTTATTTAAGTAATTTTGGTGTTTTTTCTGTCATTTTAGACAATGTTTTGGTAGTTCTGGACAATTTTGGTCATTTCAGACAGGTTTCTGAGTCATTTTGGACCATCTTTGAGTCATTTTGGTCATTTCTTTAGTCATTCTGGGTAAATTTTGTAATGTTTGACAAGGTTTTGAGTAATTTTTCATGGGATTTAGTGTCAAAATGAAAAATGTACGTAAGCAAGAATGAACAGAGAAAGGTACATCTTTACGATTTGTTTTTGTGTTCAGAAGCCGCAGCAGTAATAATCTCTTTATTAATTCTCACGTCTTTCATCATCTTAACTTGTTGCCTTGTCGAACGTCTCCAGGCCTCGACGCTGCTCCTCTACACTGATGCTGACTGTTTGTACAGCCGCCTGTCTGTCTGTCTGTCTGTTTGTCTGTCTGTCCGTCGCAGCCTTCTTTTATACATACAAACACGTTGGGGGAGAAATTAAAAAAACCACAACATAAAAACTGCTAAAAAACAATAAAAAGACAAAAAACTTTAGGTATAAATAATAACCAAACTGCTAACAACAACAACAGCAGCAGTGCTACTCGGAGCTGCGATGACGCCATCAGCGCGTCATCGATGATGTAATCAGTAACACAGTGAATGACTCAGCAGGATTACAGTAGAGATCCAGGAAGTACTGCAGTACTGAGGTGTGCTGATGTTGTACCTGCTTGTTGCATTGTACTGTTCTGTATCTGACAACTAACCCAGACTGTCAACTAATAATAAACATGGACTACGCATATCCTGAAATACGCCTCAACTGCTGCCTCATTTATTCTGCATGTGCTTAAATACATTTTGAAGTCATTTCCTCCTTCATTGTGTTGTAGAACTGCTGTGTGGTCGGAAAAAGTTGGAAAACTTAAGTTTGAGTCATTATTGACAGGTTTTAAGAAATATTGGACACTGTTTTGTTGTTCTGGATCATTTTTGGAAACAAAGACTAGACTGTAGTACCGTGTTAATGTGATTATTTCTGAGATGTGCTGCATAGCACAGGATTTCTGGAGATTTTAGGATTCACACTGTGTTTGGACTCTGATGAAGCATCTCCAAATCTTGGCAGCGATTACGGCAATTACAGCTCTTTTGATCATGAGGTATAAAGGCGTGGATGACCGAGAACCTCCTCCTACATTCTCTCTACATACCAAACACTTGGGGAAATTGTTGTTTCTTCCTGCACAACTCTGAGTGTCAAACATTCCTGCTCACCTGCCGATTAAAACCCAGTAACAGATGATGGGTGATGGTGACGCTCAGTGTGGTGGAATGCAGTGGAGCAGGAACTATTACAGGTATTAGTCTGTAGCTAATACCGCAGGACTTCATGGAAGCGTATTCTTCTACCACACCAGAAAAAAAGGAGCCACGGTTCGTTTGGATATAATTTCTCATTTTGAAATCAATTTGGACATCTTTCTGTCAGTCTGGACAATTTTTTGAGTTATTCTGAACAAGTTTTGAGTTATTTCACACAAATTACAAGCTTTTAAGTCACACAGTCCCTCCCCAAGCAGTTTCACCACCACTGACACATTGATTCATGTGAGTCTCAGCCATAAACAAACAATAATTCATGTTAAATAAATACCTGGGACTCCTCACCAGGCAGTTTAACCACCATTCACACCTTGATTTGTTTAAACCTCTGGTCATTAACAAGCAATCATTTATGTGAGTCTTGGGTCATTGACAAGCTTTGATTCCTGTCAAACACTTGGGACTCCTCACCAGGTGGTTTCATCACTTTTCATACCTTGGTTCATGTGAGTCTCATGTTGTTAACAAGCCATAATTCATGTAACATAAATACAGAAAAGTCCATGCTGTAAAAAGGCATAGTTAATGTTACATCTAGAACCCCTCACCAGGCGGTTTCACCACCATTGATTCAAGTGAGTCTCAACTACTTAGCAAGCTTTATTTAATGATAAATAAATGCCTGGGGCTCTTCATCAAGTGGTTTCACTACCATTCACCCCTCGATTTATATGAGTCACACGTTATTACATAAATACCTACAACTCCTCACCAGGCAGTTTCACCACAATTTACGCCTTGATTCATGTAATGTCATTAAGAAGCAATAATTCATGTTAAATAAATAGCAGAAACTCCTCACCAGGCAGTTCTGCTCCCATTTACATCCTGATTTATGTGAGTCTCTGGTAATTGGCGAGCTTTGAGTCATGTTAAATCATTTCTGGGCCTCCTCACCGGACAGTTTTACATCCATTCACACCTTGATTTGTGTGAATCTCACATTGTTCACAGGCCATATTTCATGTTACACCCAGAACCTCTCACCAGGCAGTTTTACCACAATTCACACCTTGATTTATGATCCTCAAGTCATCAACAAGCAATAATTCATGTTTAACAAATAGCTGGAAGTCCTCCCTAGACAATCTCTACGCTATTCGCCCCGTGATTCGTGACATTCTTGAGCTGTTAACATGCTTTAATTCAAGTTAAATAAATTCTTAGAACTCCTCACCGGGCAGTTCAAATTGAGGAAGACTCTTGGGTGAAGGTGAAAGACCCACTAATAAATCTTTGTAAAACTGCAGCAAGTCTTTGGACAGTGTTCTTGCTTTGCTCACACAAATGCAAACATGAAGGCGAGGCATCAGTGACCTTTTTATCTTTTCCTAACAAGAAAAACACGTCTTCCAACACTGGAACTAAGAATCAGATGAATGACTAACAGATGATGTGTTCGGTAACAGCATTACTCAGGCAGAACTGGAGGGTGTGGAGACATAACTGAGGAAGTATTCAGAGAGCAGATCAGATTAGATTCAACTTTATGGTAATTCTCACATCATGCTGAGATAACGACACGCAAATTAGCATGTATAAAGAAGAAGTAAAAGTACACTGAAATGGGTTTAAGGGCAGAATGAATGTGTTCAGATAGAAGCAGTATAAACGGTGCATGTAAGTCTGCAACATAAGGTGTATTTGCCTTTGAATTGGTGCAAATATGTAAAGTGGTTGGTGAATTGGAGGCTCATCAGGGGGCCGCTGGAGTCGGGGGTGGAGTGTTGTGTTGTGTTAAAGTCATTGTTTTCTCACCTACAGGAGGTGAGAACCAGCAAACACAGAAATCTTACTAGATAGACCTATTCCCACCTCTTAATTATCTGCATGGTTGCAAAATAATAAAAAATAAAACTATAATATACAGATTTAGCTAACTATTTGAGGTTAAAATGAGTTGTGTTGACGTAATCGTTGCATCAACTTAATATTTTACTTGATTTAAAACTAAATTTAAGTTGAGGTAAATTTAATGAAATTGGTTTCATAACTTATTTTTCTTCACCTTGAATTTAGGAATTTTAATCCCATCTCCTACTTACTAAACATTAGAGCAACTTACCTTTTTAAAAAAAATGTTAACTTTAAAACTCTTATAAAAATTCTTAAATAAGCACATAACACAAATACTAGTTGAAATAACTTAATTTTTATGAGTAGTCAACTTAAAAACTTGTGTTTATGCTACCAATCATTACATAACTGGTGATAAAATACTGCAAATTCCTCTAATTCAGTGTAGTTTGTTGGTTGAACATAATTTATTTAGAAGTTGTTCTAAATTGAAAAGATTGATGGAATCCATTCAGTTTTATTTTTATTTTTCAGTCAGCCAAAACATTTTTTCCCACCTGTGACTTGAAATCCTAAACTCAAGGTGAAGAAAAAAAAAAACTATTTATCAAGCCAATTTATTTAGGTTGCCTCAACTGGAATTTAGTTTTAAATTAATTGAAGAAAATAAAAAAAGAGTTACTAAGATGCAGATAAGCAGGAAACTTATCTGCATCTTAGTAACTACACTGAAATAAAGAGAATTGTTGGATCAACTTATATTAATTTCTTTAATTGGTAAAACACAATTGAAATTAAGTTATCAAGTTCTGTTAGTTTTCGAGTTAAATCATTTGATTACTCTCAAAGTAACTGTTCAACTACAACTCAAATACTTTTTACAGTGTAAGTGTGGAAATGAAAGATTCCTTTTAAAAAATGTGGAAAAAGTAGTTGAAACCGTTTTCACAAGTATCTAAAGACTTGTGTTTATGCTACTAATCATTAAATGTTTAAAAATACTTTTGATTGTAGCTAAATTAAGCTAATTTCTTTAAGTCACTGCAGTTCTGTTGGATGAACATTTATTAGTTTCCCCTACTCAGAAATAATGATGGAAACTTTAGAGTTCTTTAAAAAAATAAAAATTTAATCATTACCTACCTGTCTTTCCTCGTCGTTATTCCTATTCAAAGAAAACTGAAGTTGACTACCAGCAGAAAAACTTGAACAAACTTCAGACACATAATGCTAAAGGGACAGGAAACCTAATTCTGTTATTTTTTTTGCCCTTTCACTTAAATTAGAAAACCAGTTTACAGGAACAAAGTGTAATTTTAGGTTGAAAAAATATAGGAAAGTTAACTGCCATCACCAAAAACAATTAATCAAATACACTTTTTACAGTGCAAATTATGGAAATGTCCTAATTATGGTACAAAACACACAAAAAATCAGTTTAAATAATGTTGAAACACTAGTTGGACCAACTGATATATATATTGACTATCTTACTGGCTGATCCTTTCATTCCACATTGAATAAAAGACCATTGCTGGACCGACTTAAATTAATTGCTCCAACTGGTGATACGCAGTTGCATTAAATTTATTAAAATTAAGTTTACAAGTTCCATCAGTGTCACTTTGTTTAAGTTAGAAGCACTTAAATCATGTGATTACAGCTCAAATACTGTTTTTACTGTGGAAATGACCTCATTATGCTACAAAACACACACAAAGTTCATTTAAATAACGTTGAAAAACTAGTTTAGTTAAATTTTTTTATCATTTTAACCAAAAGATTTGTGTTTGTGCTGCTAATCATTAAATCATTAAAATACATTCGGTTCCTTTAACTCAATTTTGTTTGTTACTATACTGATGCAAGCTGTTGTTATGTTTTTGTACATTTTTTACAGTGTACTAAGGAGGCCGCTCAACCTGGAGGACTACTTAGTGTGTGTGTGTGTTTGTGTGTGTGTGACCAGTCAGCAGACTCCACACTGAACCGGCGGCAGCTCGCGGAGGAGGAGGACCGACAGTTTGTCCTGCGACCATCACCACGGACACACACTCTGTACATGCTACATGCACACACATAACACACACATATAGCACACAGAGTCACACGCGGCACACACACGGACACACACACACACACACTGTCCGCCAGGAATAGATCCGGAGTATGAACGGAGCGGCGGTTACGCAAGACGGCGCGGAGCCGCAGGGGACGGCAGGGAAGCTCCGGTTCCAGCGGCCGCACGGTGAGTGACAACAACACACACACACACGTATGCCACACATGCACACGCACAGCTGACGGCGGTGCACGAGCAGGATGTGAAAGCAGCAGCTGTTACGTAATAAGACGCTTCTCCACGCAGCCTTCTCTCGTTTCATTCATGTGTGTGACTCTGTGTGCGCGTGCGTGTGAGCGAAAGAGTGAAAGAGAGAGGCGATGTGCGCGTGCGCGACCCCGTGACGCACACTGTTGATCATTGTCATTGATTAATGAGCGGAGCGCGTGCTCATCATGGCCGGTCGTAAATGTTTGGATCGGTAAATGAGCTCCGTGCGCGTCCACATACACAAACAATCCGTGCACCGGGCAGCACACACGCGCACACGCTCCTGCCCGGTTATGACCGTCCAGTGCTGGTTCGGTTGGAGCTGGTGAGGTTCTGGGAGCCGCAGACCCGGAACAGTGTCCCTCCGCAGCGAGGACGCACCGCGGCTGCCGCTCAGTGAGGGGGAGGCGGTGCAGGGGGGAGGAGAAGGTGATAGAGGGGTGAGAGTGGGGGTGAAAGAAGGGTGGGTGACGAGAAAAGACCCACGTGGCTCCTCGGTGTCAACGTGAAGACAAACATGGAGTCCAAGCAGCAGAACACGGTGCCGGTGCGGCGGCGACGCGTGCGGTGTGAGAGCACAGGTGAGCCTCGATCAGAGCAGATTCACCTGAGATCAGCTGTGATCTAGAAACGCTGTGAAGCTGTTTACAGGTTAACTTGAGACCGAACCGCTGCTGAGGCTGGTTCAGAGCCGCATCAACGTCCTGAGGAGCTGTAGGGCAGAAACCCGCTGGAGGCACCTTTAATCCAGACAGTAATAATAATATCCTGTAAATATGTTAAGACAGTAGAGCATTGTAACATTTATAAACTGTAAGAATGATGGAAATAAACACTATGATTTTTAGCAGATTTAAATGCAGTGAAACTGTTAAATTTTATAGACACACATTATAAAAGAACAAATTACTATTTGTAAAGATACAGATGTGTGGTTTGGAAATTAGTTACAGATTTGGCCTTTTTCTTATTTCTTATGTAAATCAATACTTTATTTCTGTGATTTTACCAGATATTACCTGCAAAAACTGGGAAATGTGTAAATTGATTATCCAAAAAAAAAAATCAGAATTTTTTTAATCCGATTTACACCGATCAGATGCAACATTAGGACCACCTGCCTAATATTGTGTTGGTCCCCCTTATGTGGTCAAAAATGCTCTGAACCACTGGGCATGGACAAGGGGACCTCTCAGGGTGTCCTATGGGGTCTGGCACCAGGACGTTGGCAGTGGATCCTTTGGGTACTTTGGATTGTGCAGTGGGGCCTCTGTCAATCAAACTTGTTCCACTGCATCCTGTTGATGCTTGATCAGAATGGGGTCTAGGAAGTTTGGAGGTCAAATCAACATCTTGGTGTTGTTCCTGATTGTTTGATGTTGTTGCCATGTGGTGGGGTGCATTTTCCTGCAGTGACATTTGGGATTTCCATGTGCATGAGGGAGTGTGCTTGTTCTGGGACAATGTTTATTTGGGTGTCTAAGTCTCATCAACACGGATGTTAAGGCCCCCGTCCACACGAAGACGAACCCAGGCGTAAACGCACAAATAGTTCGTCAAACCGGTGTATTATCCACACGAAGCTGGCGTTTTGGGGTCTGAAAACGATAATTTCTGAAACCAAGTCCCAGAGTGGAAAGATTTGAAACTGCCGCTTCTGCCGTTCCGTGTGGACGTTGTAACCGCATCGTTTCTGAAACGCTTGCGTCACAGCTCTACCTCTCGATAAATGCGCATGCGCCAAACTCAGAAAAGGACTACAACTATGGCGTCATACAGTGTTGGTGTGTACTGCTGAAACTAGTCACCCTATTATCGCTATTACAGCAAAATATACTTATTCTGCATTATCACCGTGTTCACCAAACAAATATGGAAAACACAATACGGCACTTAATGTTCTATGTTTACATCGTATACAGATTTCTGTGCATGCCTAAAGTCCCGCCGCCAGTTTCCGTTACGCCGTTACAGCGCCACCAACAGGCCTGGCGTGTGTTTTACATCGTTTTCAGGTGTATCAAGTGAATTTGTGTGGACGGACTGATTTACTGAAACGGCTCCGTCTTTATAAAGAACATTTTTGAAACTATAAGCGTTTTGGCTTCGTGTGGATGGGGCCTAAAACCCAAGGTTTTCCAGCAGAACACCACATAGTACCAATATGATCAATGTTATTCACTTCACCTGTCAGTGGTCATAATGTGGCTGATCAGTGTATATTTCAGTTTTCTTTCAAATAACAGGATGTATCTGTAAAGTAATATTTTCTGATTTAAATATAGTAAAATTGTCTAATTTTATGGACAAATATTGTAAAGGGATAAATTGCCATTTTCAAAAATATAGATTTTTAAAAATGGACATTATTACAGTTTGGGCCTGATTTTTATTTATTTATTTATTTATTTTTATTTTATTTTATTTATTTTTTTACAATTCTACAGTTGTACAATTCCATTTAGCAGACGCTTTTATCCAAAGCATCGTACATCTGAGAGTAGACACAACACAAGCAAGGATCTAGTCAGGAGAAAACAACCTGGATAAGTGCCATAAAACAAATTCAAGTGTGATAGGACCTTGGTGCCGACAGGCAGTGCAGGAGGTAATAGGAATTTTTTGTTGTTACTTTTTGCAGTCTGTCAAGGGCAAAGGTGTTCAGTAAAGAGCAGGGTCTTTAGTCTTTTCTTAACCACAGAGGAGAAGAGTCTAGCTATCCACCTTGGGCCCCGTTGTGGTGGTTGTATCAGGCGCCTTGTGTTGGCGGGAGGGAGTGTAGACCTGGATGAGAGTGTTCAGGTAGGAGGGAGCTGTTTTCATCGTAGTTTTGTAGGCAAGTGTCAGAGTTATGAATTTTATGCGGGCAGCAACAGGAAGCCAGTGAAGCGATCTGAACAGTGGGGTGACGTGATGCTGCATTCTGGATCATCTGCAGAGGTTTGACCGTGCATGTGGGGAGGCCTGCCAGTGGTCAACGCGTGATATTATGAGAGCCTGTACCAGGAGTTGTGCTGCGTGTTCAGACAGGAAGGGTCTGGTCCTCCTGCGAATCGACATGACCGAGCAACAGAGGCCACATGAGCCTTGAAGGTTAGTTGGTCATCAATCATGACACCCAGGTTTCTGGCAGACTTTGTGGGCTTGAGTTGGGTTGATTCAAGCTAGATGTTGATTTTTTGTTGTGTAGAGGGACTGGCTGGGATGGAAAGGAGCTCAGTCTTGAAGCAGTTGAGTTGAAAGTGCCGTTTTTTCATCCATGCCAAGATATCTGCAAGGTGTGATGAGATCTGGGCAGAGACCGTGTGAGGAAGAGCTGGGTATCATCAGCATAGCAATGATATGAGAAACCATAGAAGTGATTTTTGCGCCAAGTGAGTTTGGGTATATTGAGAAGAGGGGACCAAGCACTGACCCTTGAGGAACTCCTGTGGATAGGCTGTGCAGTCCGGGCACTTCTCCCCTCCAAGATACTCTGAAGTATCTCCCTGAGAGGTAGGACATGAACCAGCCAAGCTCAGTGAGTGTGGAGAGGAGGATTTGGTGGTTAATCTCAAAGGCCGCCGACAGATCTAACGGCAATAGAGCTGAAGACTGTCCAGCAGCTCTAGCAGAACACAGTGATTCTGTTACAGAGAGGAGTGCAGTCTCGGTAGAGTGACCCTGTTTAAAGCCAGACTCATTCGGGTCACACAGGTTGTTGTTGGAGAGCAAAGCAGAGACTTGGTTGAAGACAGTTCACTCAAGTATTGTAGACAGGAAGGGCAGGAGCGAAACTCATCTAGTTTTTGACCTGGTCTGGGTCAAGTGTAGGTTTTTTGAGTACTGGAGTGACTTGAGCTGGCTTAAATGCAGCGGGGAACTCACCCATAGACGGTGAGGAGTTGATGATGTGTGTTACTGCAGGGTTAAGTGCTGGGGAAATGGTTTGTAAGAGGTTGGATGCTATCGGGTTCAGTGGACAGGTAGTGGGATGACATTCCAGGATATCTTCTCCACAAAAATAAAAAATGTTTAAGTGTCTTAAAAATGCAAATGTCCAAGTAATGGACATTTTATATTAGTATATATTAGTATATAATACTGATAAAAATGTTAATAAAATAAAAAAATGTTAATAAAATATGCAAAAGAATAATAAAATATCCAACAAATGTGAGTGTCAACATGCTGTGGACTTGCAGAAAATATGCAGAAAAAGACCAAAGAATATTCATAAAATGTCTCAGAAATGAAGTGTCAGAAAAAGTCAGAAAACATTTAAGAAGTGTTCCAAAAGTTTTAATAAAACCTGAGAAAAATGTGAAAAACGGCCCCAATATATCAAACGCTAGTATAATGTGTTAAAACCAACAACAAAAATCCAACAAATGTGAACAAAATAGCTTTTAAAAAATAATGACAAGTATTAATAAAATATATGAAAAAAACTTACACAAAGGTGTAAACTGTCCCAAACATATTCTAAAAATGTCAGAAAAAATAATAAAAATTCCTTTAAATATTAAAGAAGTCTCTCAGTGCAAATGTTGATTTTCAAATCAGTTCCAGGTGAATGATTTAAAGATCAACAGCTGAACTCTTGATCAGGTCAGTTAACAAACAGACCTTCTATTGAGCGTCAAACTGCTTCCACCTCCATCTGATGCCGGGCAAAGTTTACTGAGCGGTGATTGGTCGGTGAGCTCACACTGTGACTGATGGGACCGAGCGACCAATTGGAGCCGCCGCCTCCTGTTCACCAGGTGAGCTGACTGGCAGTTGGCTGTGACTCCGCCCACTCCAGCCGCATGTGAGGAAGATTAAAATTGTTGCACTCACCTGCAGAGCTGCTCTTCTTTAGTCCCTGAACCTCACTGAGCTCAGGTGTGTGACAGACACACACTCACCTGGCTGCTTGAGAAATGTCGAAAACACAAGGAACTCTGCTGCAGACGCCTCTGGAGAAAACCTGGGTTCCCTGGATGAAGAGCCGACTGAGCCAACGGCGAGGCTGTGAGTAAATACAGGAGACAACCAGCTTCGTTTCACTTTAACGTGTTCAAACCTGCACTTTAAACGAGGTGTGAGGCATTTTTGTGTCGGAGTGGCTCTGCTTGTTAAATCAGTCGGATCAGAGTTTTACTTCTGTCCCGGTCACAGATCTGCTGGTCGTTCACCCTGCAGGTCACTCTGAGGACACAAGCTCCAATAAATAATCAGTTCAAATATCTCAAAGAGTGTGATGCATCAGGAGCCTGTTTGTTTCACATTCAGCTTTATTTGCACTGTGAGAGTTCTGTCTTATCCTTTAATTCTTCTTAAGATTTAAAATTCTCTTTAAATCTAGTATATATATATATAACAACCACAAAAGAACTAAAAACAGACAGAAAATGACGACAAAAAGACGACACAATTAGGACAGACGCAATATGACAACAAAGAGACACAAAAATGGCTGCAAAAACACACAAAATGAATACATAGTAGTGCAAAAGAACTATAAACAGATGCAAAATGACCACAAGAATTTGCAAAATGACTTTAAAGAGATGCAAAAGAACCTCAAAGAGTCAAAACTACTAAAACAGACGGAAAATAACCTCAGAGAGTTGTGAGAAATTTTCTTGCTTGTTTATCACTCGGTTTGTGAGTTCAGTTATTTTTGTCCGAGTCACAGATCTGCAGGTCGTTCACCCAGCCGGTCACTCTGAGGACACGATCACTGCATTAATATATCACTGCAGTCTGTGGAGATTTGAAATACACTATCTTGCCAAAAGTATTGGCACGTCTGCCTTGACACGCACATGAACTTTGATGACATCCCATTCTTAATCCATAGGGTTTAATATGGAGTTGGCCCACCCTTTGCAGCTATAAGAGCCTCAACTCTTCTGGGAAGGCTTTCCACAAGGTTTAGGAGTGTTTATG
>OMNN01042547.1:2449-12591 GCA_900302755.1 Chromis chromis
CTTAAATTACATAAAATTGCTCTCGAGAACATATTTTGTTCGGTTTAGTTGATTTGGAATTTGGAAAACAGGCTGAATCTCGTTCAGTAACTATAAAAAAAAACTGTTATAAATTTTTATGAAATAAAAATTAATGTATCCCATTAACATCCTCGTTTTTAAACTTAAGACTAAAAGCTTGAAAACATTTTGTCTGTTGAAGTCTGACAGTAAAAACAGTATGTAGCACTTAGTGATTCAACAAGAATGTGCCCCTATATACGACAGAAGAGGGAAGGTATTATGGTTCTACTCTGTACACACTGTTGTTAAGAAACTACTACTGCTTCTGCTGCTATTTTTTCTTCAGTATCCTAAAATGATTTTCGCTGTTTAAATGTGAGGATTTGTGCTTTCAAACAATGACTCAGATGGTATTCAAAACACAGTGGCAGTATTTTTATGCGGCCTGTATTTGGCTACAGTGAGTGCTAACAGGTTAAAGCAAAATGAAAACAATAAATTAAAAGGCTTTGCAGCAATAAATACTCACTCAATAAGACAAATACAAATGATCCAAATATATAAACAGCTGTTTGATTAATACTCTGACAAACTATGTTTACACAATGGAACAGGACTCTTCAGATATCTGGCAACATCTGGGAAATCTTGCTTTCATAGAAGTCCAGTTGGTCATTGTGTAACGCGTAAACGAGCCATAAAAGTGCAAGATGATCTTTACTATAATGCCCTGCAGAAGGTTGGTCCTACACACAGGCTATCACACAAATGCAATTATGCACTCATAATTCTCCCTATTACAATAAAAAGTGGAACACTAACAACAACATGTATATTTTCACCCTGAATTTCCTGAATATCTTGTAGACAATCAGAGGGTCTGTAGACCAGTTACACCTCAGAGCATCCAGCAAATGCATTGTATGAAAATCCACTTAGGACAACTGTGCTATAAACATCTACCCTTAGTTTGGACCAGAATCAGAAAGTTATCTTGAACTTCACCTTACTTCTTAAATTTCCCTCGGGATCAATAAAGTATCTGTCTGTGTCTGTCTGTCTGTCTGTCTGTCTGTCTGTCTGTCTGTCTGTCTGTCTTCTGTAAAATCTACTTGCTCACCTCTATCCCACAAGCTGCACAGAAACTTAATTATCACTACCTTGTTCTCTTGTACTCTTGCATCACTAGTTTCAAATTAGTAATTCTTCTCTCCTTTATTTAACTGACATCGACATCCCAACTCTACAAGCTGATGAGCAGGACAAGACACAGAATAGGAAACTTCCCGACTCTGAAATCATCTGTGTAATAACTTTACCCTCTGGAAGAACAACTGCCCAACGGCAGTATTTGCAACCTCAGAGCATATTTGTGTCTATTACTAAGTAAGAAATGCAAAAAGTCTTGTCCGCAGACCTCTTCTGACCATGGTTTCACTTGGATTGTTAAACTCTTCACTCTCTGTCGGCTCCAGCGTTCAGCCACATCTTCAATCACTCTCCGACCACAAGCACACTGCTCAGTTTTGCAGATGACAACATGTGTAGAAGCCTACAGTAATTATTCTGCTTTTTGACATTTTCTGTCAAATGTTATCAGACTTTTTTTTCTAGCCAAGGCAGAAGGGAGAAACCATATGTTTTCCTTGCCAAACTATTCAATGACAGGATCCAAGGACCCGAGGCATGCATCATTAACTTTAAAAACACATAATTAACTTCTTTCCCGTTTACATATACTTTTCAGCTTACATATTTATGTATAGCTTCATGTTTTTTTATTGAATCTTATTAAAATCATGATGCAATGACCGTTATAGTCAATTGTGTGAGAAAACTGTGTCTGTTTATACCAGGAGTAGTTGCCACCAAATATATAGAAAACCCAGACTGTGAGCTACCTGAAGAAGTTGAGAGCACACTCATTGACTTTCCTCCCTTCTTCTAGACACTTCCTGGGGTCCTTCTCCTCCCAGCGGCAGAGCATGAACTCCTTGTTGGGTTTGTCACACTGGGAGCCATAATGGTGGGCAGCAGCCTTCAGCACTGCAGATGACACATTTATCTGGACAGAAGAAGAGACAAGAACAGGAAAAACAATTAGACTGGGCAAAAAAAACATTTCAATCACAGAGTAACAGATACATTTAGAACAAACTATTTTATTGTTTGAAGAACGCAGTTAATGTTTGTGTAGCGTAGACACTGAATCAGCTTATGTTGTGAAGTATAACTGGGAGCACCTGGACCTGGTTGCTCCCGCTGGTCTTTAGTACACATTGGTCTAAACTGCTAAGTTGATCTTAGCTAAGTAAAATCCTTAGAGTGGATTCTTCCTGAGTTGCACCAAACAAATGTAAGCATAGTCTAAACTTGGTCTTAGCTACAGACCAATTGTAAGCTTTGTTGATGCAACCGGCCCCTGGAAACTACGATTCTAGCTCTTACAGAATAAAGTGCATACTGTAACATGCTATAGGTGTCTTATTCAGTCCACCCACAAGTTGTAGCTTAGCAGCAATAGCAACAATGAAAACTGTTTATGAGGTAGCTATGAAGTCTGGGCACTTTTTTTGGGAGGACAACCCTTTGTTTTTCTCTCCTGCAGGGCGTGTTATCAAATGCACAGATTGCACTGTTCTCCAATAGTCCTTTAACTACATAAATTATTAAATGTTTTCCAAATTTCATACTGTATTAAGTAAATTCCAGTCTCACACACAGAAATCAACATTGACCATTTGTATTTGTTGAAGTTAACCATGTTTATTTTCTTTGTTTCTTTGAATGATTTGTGAAGTATTGGAAACACAACAGCTTCCTTAATTTAAGTTATTAAAAAGCAGGCTAAAGATAATAGTGATGAATATAATTCTAAAAAGTGACCTACTAAATTTAAAGGAAATGCCCCCCTTGATGCCCCCCCTTTTTTTTTTAGAGCTGGACACACACAGGTTGTTGTCAACTTTCACCTAACTTCCAAGGACAAGTGTGCCAAATAACACTGCTAACTTAAGCCAGACAGAGAACTGTTCTGGGACAGTCGTTATAGCGTTACTACCCTCACATGAATAAACTGAAGATTGAATATGGACTGGGAAAAGTGTGATACAGAGATTATAAGACAAAGTTAATGCTAACGCTATCTGATGTGGTCAAGGTGGCTATCATAATGGTGCCAAAACGTTAACCAGCTTCACACTGATATATTCAATCACAAATAAAACATCTCCCTAGGCAATGCCACTAACGTACACCCCTGTGAAGGCAACTAACGCCAGCTGCAACAGTTAACAACTACTGATGCATGCAACAGCTAACCGGTTAGCTTGCTAGTTAGCTAGCATGTCCTGTCCTGGTATGTTTCTCATTCAAGCTGAACAAAATCCGCGGCTCACCTCGTCCACCTTCAGCTCCTGCAGTGTGGGTACTTCCAGCGTCGTGGGCATGGCTGCGTGCTTGTACGATAAAACAAACGCAAAAAATCAAACACCGCTGGTGAAAAACATTCAAGGTCCTCGTCTGGCTCCAGGACGAGCGAGGAGGCCGCGAAGAAGGTCAGTTTACTGCGCCTGCTGCTGCTGCTGTCAGCCGGGAGGCGCGGTTTGATGACGCAGGCGAGAGAGCGACTCGAAGTGGTAGACGCATGCGCACTTAGCGAGCAATAAAACAGATAGTGAAGAAAAACAATTAATGTTGGATTAACTTGTTTATTTTGTATATCTTTTACATACGTGATAGTTAATTTAAAAAGTCTTAAAACTGTAAAATTGCAAAAGTATAACAGACAGTTTTCTTGCTTAACCATACACGTGTTGCTATAGTAACGTGACGCTTGTGTGTTGTCTTGTCCAGTCGGTACTAAATGTAAGGTCTACGTTTATTTCTTTTACAAAGAAGAAAAGGGCACCAGCAAGTCAGTGTTTTAATGGAGCTAATAGGAAGCAGTTACAAAGGAGGTACCAAAAATGACAGGTAAATGAAGTATACTGTTACATGGACATAGATGTAATTTAAAGTTTGGGGAGGACACATGAAGCAGGGGTCTCTGCATCCTATCCTTTGGGGAATTTTCAATATCAAGCACTGAATTTCCTGCATTCTAGTTCATTTTATATAAGCATTCTGTATTGCTTCCAAATATTTATTTTCCAGTAGTTCAGCTTTGTCATGTAGCTTATATTATCCCTGCTAATTTAACACACATACAGACTGCATTTACTCATCTGTGCTCTTTGGTGTCTTTTGTTTGATGAAGTAAACTTGTTGAATGTGCATGTGGCACCTGTTCATGTCAATGATAAATTAATTCATTTGAATTAATTTGTAAACACATGGAGTCACTTTCTGCTCATTCAGAACATATCTGGGTTTGATATATTTAAGAAAAAAGACCAGCCCCTGACAGATGATTTGTTGTGTCTATTAGTAAAGATTTTAACAGTCTTTTAAAATAGCAGTACTTTGCCTCTAGAATTGTACTTGTCCTATACTAAGGCTAGATGTATCCTCCGCATCCTCCCTGGAATCTACGGCTATGTACATTTATATTCATATCATTTACACAACTAAATTGAAACCAGAGTGATTTATAGTGAGCTAACTACCTGGAAAGTCAACTAAGCACTATGTGGCCATTTTTTCTCTCCTTCAGGATGGAAGGAGAAGGAGAGTACACCTTTCCCACAGATACTAAGTATGTAGGAGAGACGAAAGATGGGATGTTCTATGGCAAAGGAGTGCTACACTTTCCAAATGGAAGTAAATATGAAGCCATCTGGGAAAACGGCATCGCCAAACAGGTGAGGAGCTGTGTGTGTGTGTGTGTGTGGGTGTGTGTCCCTGCATGCATGTCAGAATGTATGCGTCCATATGCATGCCTCTATGTGTTTCACATTGGTTATAGTTGATATTACATCTGGTCCCTTTTAGCAATCACTCACCGTTATTGTCGTAGTAATTAGGTTTCTCTCATTTTTTCCTGTAGGAGATTTAGTCTCTTCTGCTCTGATGCAATATTTCATGGGCTTTGCCACAATGGCGATCTCTCCAGTTATTATCATCACTGCAGATGTGGTTCATTTGAAATGATAGCAGCTCTGAACCATGACTAACCTTGGCCCAGGCTATCCTGCACCTGCATTCTATGCCAGCCCAAGAAAATCTACATCTATTCAACACCAGACCTATAGCCATCCAATAAACCCAGAAATCTGAACTCTGGAAATTATATCTGGTAGCTCACATCTCACTCTGAAACTTTTACCTCTTCCTTCAACCATGCTGCTCAGCCTGTGGGTTGAGAATCTCTACTTTCATTATTCATCTGTTTTGTAGTTTCTCAGATTTTAGTGTTTTGAAATAATGCAAAGATTTGTAGTTCCCTGTTATATTTCTTCTTATTATTAATGCATCTGTGATCACTGACAAGCCTAAAAGAGTGAGATTCATTTGAGCAAGATAACCTAAAATCCTAGTCATATAAATACTTTAATAAAAATGTTATCATTCATGTGTAATGATCTCCGCAACGTTTATATTCAGACGTTACTCAAATGTGCTAAAAAGTGAAAAGAACATTACAATCATGGCATAAAATGCAGGTTTATGGAAATTCGCCCGCAAGGTTAGAGGAAATCAGTGTTATTTGTTACACCTGTACTTCTCCTGCAGTGACAGGTCTATATATATACTGTGGAAAAGGTCTTTCATAGTCCTCACTTTAATATGAAAATAAATATCTTCTCTTCTCTTCTCTTCTCTTCTCTTCTCTTCTCTTCTCTTCTCTTCTCTTCTCTTCTCATTTGTGTTTCATACTCTCCCAACTAAGTATGGATCCATGTTATCTATTTTTATAAAATCTGAATTAATGCCATTTTTGGTAACTGCAAAGCGTGCTGTTGAAACAGAATAGAAAATGTTATTGTTATGAGTCCAGTGCACAAAATTACTGAGGATTGTATGCTCTTTTCATTCTCAGTAATTCCTCAAACACACACACACACACACACACACACACACACACACACACACACACACACACACACACACACACACCAAAATACCAAAAAAGACATGTTTTTCTGCTTTCCCCCAGCGATACATATCTATGCAGACAGTTTTGGTTTTATCTGCTGAGGTTTTGAGATATCCATCTCTGAGAGTTCCTCCTCAACCCAAAGACAATGGAGGGAAATTTAAATTCTTTCATGGGGCCGAAAGCACTGAAAATACTGACATTTGAAAACCTCAACAGCAACTTATCTCGCCAGAAACCACGTCTGAAGTATGCAGGATAACCCCCAGACCTCGCATTCGATAGTTTTTGCTGGAACTACTTTCTATCAAAGGAATCCTCCCAATGAGACCCGTCAACAGTGAGGTCTGCGCATTATCTTCAGTAACAGGGGCATTGTTTCTGCTCTGGGGTTTTGGATTTTTTTTAAAGTGCTGTGAGGAGCACAAATGAAACTTTACTAGTTGTACACGGGTGGCAGAGGAGGCAGATGTCCCACATTTCTGGCACAAAAAATTTAAACTACATGTCAAGACATCACTGGAGATAACTGTGAAGTAATGATGTTTTTGTCCTTAGAATGAACTGACTGATCATCACGTTTCTCATTGTGCTTCCTCCCAAGGGCTCATTTACATTTGCTGACGGTCTGCAGTATCAGGAGAAGGACTGGGACTATTGTGACGGTTACGACAGGCGCTTCTACAGTGAGAGGTGCAACGGCCTCAGACCGGCAGGTTGGAATTCGTTTCCTTGCTTGTGTATTTGCTCATAGGTTCTTCTTAATCCCACTCCTTGGCAAACACATCATTTAGCCTGAAACCTAGGAATAAAACACACTGTTAATAAACTGAGATTGGGAGAATGTGATAGTAAGAGGAATACCACCAAAAACCATGAACTTGATAAGCAGTGAGGTCTTAAATTATCTTCTTTGTATTATTAGACTGAGTGTCTTTCCCACAAGGCAGAATAAGTTAGTTAACTGTGTGATTTTATTCAGAAGAGCCATTATTATTCAGTCCTTGTTCCAGACTTTTAGAAGTAAGAAGTTTTACTAGGCAAAGTTAAGATAAGATAAGGTAAAGTAAACATAATTGATCCCTCACCGAGGAAATTCACATGTTACAGCAGCTGGATACAGATTAGGCAGAAAGAAGCACAATAATAAGTACAACAGGGCTAAAACATTATGGATATGTACATTATGACAAAGTGAAATTTACATATGGATAAGTACAGTTATGATGTGGTGACTTTACATCTGGATATCTACATATATGACATGATGAATTTACATATGTACAGGTATGTCATGGAGGATAATGTACCCACATCTCTGTTATTGCAGTCAAAAAACATTATTGGCGGAAAAGACCAGTGGTTAACATGATGTTATTACACAGCTATTAGCAGGTAATCTTCTAATACTACTTCATGAGTCAAGCTCTACTTCCATCACTGGCTCAGCTAGTAAATGGTGGAAGGCATAAAGCCATGATAACAGGCTGAGATTTGAACCCTCAGCAGTAACCACTGAGTCACTTCTCATGCTAATGTTATTGGCGTTAATAGTTGACAAAGAGAATAAGACAGTCATTCAATGCAAAACAACCATTCTGCTCATACAGGAGAATCTCAGATGACTGATGTTCATCCTCCACGAGTCGTTCCTGAAGGATGCTACGACTGTGGAGACGGTTTCTACGATCCCACTAAAAGAGTCGTCACTTCCTACACGGGCAGATTCCTCAGAAATGCAGGTAAGACAGAAAATGTGCTGTTTAAAGAAGTTCGGATCATTTGATATAATTCTTTGCTACAAACTAATGTACACCTTTCAATGCAGATATATTCTGTGAACTACACTTACGGCGTGAAGTGAAAAGGAGTATTACCTGCTGTAATCCACAATCCACATATAAAACAGGGTTAACTGCATCAACCTCAGAATCTTACCTTTTTTCACTGTTTGCATCCCTTTAGTTTGTGCACATTTCTTTCCATCAACTTAATGCCAAATTGGCTCCATCAGAGTGTTGAGTAATATCCAGGCATCGTAGCCTGTCGTGCCAAGGTAAATTGCGAAGATGAAAGTCGAGAGCAAACACAAATTTCCATTTCAAATTATGTACACAAATTCTTACGTCCAGCGAAGCACCTTCCAGTGATGGATTGCTGTGTGTTAAATGTATTTATTTAGAAGCCGAATAAAGCGGCACCATTAGTTTCTATAATTGACCGTGACTAGAAACAATGTTAATTCCAGCAATCATGTTGCTATTGATGTAATCTTTGTTTTGAAGCTGCGACACACGGCTGCTTTAGTATGTCTGCAACGAACATGAATATTTCACCTAATAGTGTTTGGTGGAGTTTCTGAGGGTTGACGCCTTATGTCACGTTGTTCCAAGACATGAGGAGGTTAAAAATGCTGGATTATTTAAGGCAGGAAATGTTCAGGAAGTTGTGTTGCCATAATAGGATCTCTGTGTGAATTCATGTCCACTTTTTAACAACTTGACTTTTCTGCGAACAGCCCACATTGGTTTCAATTTTAAAGAGAGAGACTTTAAGTTAGCTAAGTTAGTGATTTCATGAGCTGTGTAGGAATATCTCCTAATGGATTCTAAATACTGGCGGTGGATGAGCAGGGATGAGTGATGCTGAAGAAACTGGAGGTGGAGGAGGGTTGCATTGATCTGACATGGAAGTGGCAGCTGACAGCAGAAGAAGGAACAATTGGCTTCAAAATGAGAAGTTGTGGCAAAACCTGATGAGTTTAACAGAAGGAGGAAGGCGCTCAGAGAATGTGAATTAATAGTATTAGATAGTATTCCTAATTGAATTTTGGCTTGAAGCTTCACTGATGCCACTTTCAACCAAGGTCAAACTCTTGCATTGGATTTATTTCAAGTAAGACTCTTTTTCTAATAAGCTACAACTCTAAGAGCATACAGAGGCTATAAGGGAAGGTTTTGATAACAATGAACCCGGGGAGTGACGTTAAATGGATTATCCCTGTATTTTCTGATGGAAGATTACTTCTTCATGTCATATGATAATGCCTCTATAGGCAAAACCAGTCATTTCAAAAGTTTTTTTTTTCTTTTGTTATTTGTCAAGAGTGGAAAATTGAAGACACATTTTTCCACTGAGTGAGTGCCCAGTCTGGAAGTCCTGATTTGAAGTGAATGCAGTTTGTCAGGTGTCCAGATAGCAGATTTTTACATCACTACACTATGTTAGGCAGTTCGATCATGTTGGATGAGGGATGGTAATATCGAAGTGTTCTCAGCAGTAGTGGAAGAAGTACTCAGATCTTATACTTAAGTATAAAGTAACATGACCACAGTGTAGAAATAGTCGAGTAAAAGATTTTCATTCAGATTTTTACTCAAGTAAAAGTACAAAAGTATTAGCATCAAACTGTACCTAAGGTTTTGGAAGTAAACATACTCACAAAGGAGCATGTTTCATTTGAGAATAAAGTATTTAATGTTATTTGAGTTGAGTTATTGAAGTGTTAAAAAAGTTGATTTGAATGACTTTATTTATTGTCGCTTGGTGTGTAAATTCCCCTTAGAGATGAATAAAGTTTGAACTTATAACAAACTAATAATAATAATAATACCTTATATTATGTATTGATTATATTTTGTATTATAAATCTAAATATGCAAAATAATTGATAATTAAAGCTATCAAATAAATGTAGTGATGTAAAAAGTACAATATTAGTCTCTGGATTGTAGTGAAGTAGTAGAGAAATGCAATATTCCATAAAAGAACAAGTAACTCTTGAGTATAGTACTTGAGTAAAATGTACTTTTACCCCCACTGGTCATCAGGTGAATATCTCAACAGCGGCTGGCAGTGGTGGCCTAGTGGTTTGTGAAGTGAACTTGTAGCCGGTGGGTCGCCGGTTTGAGCCCCCGGACTGGCAAGAGGTTGAGGTGGGAAAGTGAGAGCGGCCGCTTGCCCCAGTCACCACCACTGTGGGCCCTTGAGCAAGGCCCTTAACCCCTGACTGCTCCCCGGGCGCTGCACCGCGGCAGCCCACTGCTCCTAGTATGTATAGTTAAGGTTAACTTTGAGTAGGATGGGTCAAATGCAGAGAAGG